>PVHX01018795.1:0-36034 GCA_004024805.1 Geosciurus inauris
GTTTATAGCAGCTCAATTCACAATAGCTAAACTGTGGAACCAACCTAGATGCCCTTCGATAGATGAATGGATAAAGAAACTGTGGTATATATACACAATGGAATATTACTCAGCAATAAGAGAAAATAAAATTATGGCATTTGCAGGTAAATGGATGGAGTTGGAGAATATCATGCTAAGTGAAGTAAGCCAATCTCAGAAAACCAAATGCTGAATGTACTCATTGATAAGTGGATGTTGATCCATAATGTGGGAAAGGACATGGGAACAAAGGTGGATCTCCATTCACAGGGGTGTAAGGGGGGAGGGAGCATGGGGACAGCAAGCGTGATGGAATATGATGGTCATAATAACCCTAACTTTATGTTTGACTGCATATATGATGTGATTCTATACAACTTACAACTAGAGAATTGATATGTTATCCTCTATCTATGTACAATGAGTCAATTTACACTGTCAACATGTAAACCTAAATAAAACAAGAATAAAAATTAAAAAAAAATAAGGAAAGAAAAATAAAATAAAATAAAACATTAATCTGTAAAAAAAAAAAAAAAGAAGTGACAGCCATCAGGTTGGCAATTTACTTTCCAATAATTCATGAAAAAAGTTATTTGTATTGTATTTGCAAATTTTCTATGAGTTTGAGGTTGATTTTAATAAAAATTGTTAAATTCGGTGGGATAGTTGTGAAAACTTCCCTTGGTGTTCTATTTTAAAATTAAAACAAACAAGTGAATAGAAAAAGCCTAGGGACATGGCAAAAAGTACTTGCCTAATAAATGGTATTGCTATTAAAGAACCAAAAGGAGAAGGAAGGAGGATGAGGGTCCACAATGGCAGGATGAAGTATCCCTTGCCACCTTCTTCCCTATAGATAATCTGGCTTTCAGTAGGAAGGTAAGAAGGGGGCTGAGAAGGGGCTGAGAGCAAGGAGATCCCTGGAAACTCTGGGGAATTTGGAGAATTCCTGGAATTTGCCCACCTAAGTTAGTCACTTAGACAGAACACTCCAAATAGCCCAGCATGTCCTGGTAAGTAATTGGTCAATATACTTTCATATACAAGATGTCAAATATGTATCAGAGTTTCATTTTAATTTTTGAAACCAAGTATCTACAAAAAAGCCTCAAAACTAGCCTGCCTCCTGAATTTTTCATAAAAATGTCAAGCAGAATGAAACCCATCTTCAAAGAAACAGCCCTTCTCCTTTCAAAAGAACAATGACATATGGTTTGAGTCATTTACTGTGTCAGTTCTTTCGAACGCTGCCTCCAGTCCATTTCAGTCTTTGATTTCCTTTAATATGTGCTTTACTACAGCTACAAAGCCTTCTCTCTAGTCATGTGATTGTTGTGGTCTTCTGGATGTCACTGTTTCTTTGCTATTAAGTGAAGCTCATCACCTATCCCTTCCTGACACACCTGCATGTGGGGAGAAAGGTGGATGGATCTTCCATAAACTCATCAATTCCTGCTGCATGAGTGGTCCATCCTCCCAGTTGTGTTCAAACCCCAACCTTTTCTACCTGCTGGTATACTGCAAATTTTCAGGGCTCTCAACTGGCAACAGAAAACTACTTTAGGGAGAGTCTGGGAAGTTTTGGTGTTAGTAATTGCCAAGTGCTGCTTGCACTGAGTGAGGGGGTTCAAGGATATAAACATCCTGCAGTGCACAGGTCAATTGCACACAACAGACGAGTGCTCTTCCCCAAAATGCCAATAATGTCCCCACCTGTATTTACTCCTACCCTGAAGAGGAGCATTGACTCAAAGGATGGATTTTTGGAAAGAGAAGAAAGTGAATGCTAAATCCCATTGCACTGTAATAGGCTGGCTGGCCTTGAACTCGCAGGGCAGCTTTGCCATTGCTCCTTCTTTGCTGCACAACCCCCTTCTAGCTGGTCCCCATTCACATTATGTATTCTTCCCTTCTCTGACCTTGGGATGGATTTTTTTCCCTTCTTTCTTAGCAAGGACCCCATCCCCAATGATTCTGGCATTACCTAAATTAGATGGAACTTCCCTTTCTGTTTCAACATGCTTTCTATCATGAGCAAGATTTCTTTAGAAGAATACAGGGAGAAAAGGAGAATGGCAAGGTTTGATATCACAATGCCTTTGCATGCATTGTTTCAAGATAACCCATTTACCAGAGCATCTATCTGAAAATTAAATTTTCTCTGAGGGGGATATATATAGATGTTTGAGGTTCTTATAAAAGTAAAAATATTTTATAGCTTTAGGAATTACCAATAATAATTTGAATTCAGTAATGCAAGACAATCAATTAGCACAGTCATATACTGTGAGAGGTGTCATTAACTTTCAGAAACCCAGATGTCTAATTGGGGGATTCTTCCAGAGAACCTTCCATGACTACATCTGTGGTTGATAAATGCACAGAAGGATTTTATCTCTGTAAAACATTTTAGCCTTCAACTTTAACAAGGTTCTACTAAATAGATTTGATATTTAGAATTTTGTCTCCACGCATCTTCATCAATAGCCATCTTTTCCCCCATTTCTTTTACTAGCAATAGCTCATTAGGAGGATCTGTAGTTTCAAGGCTGTACAGAGCTGAAAGAATCTAAGACTTAAGTTAAAAATCCGGGGAAGCATGAGGATCTATGTGGCTTCTAAGTCTGTTTCTATGCTGCTCAGTGGGAATCTGCCCATTTCAGGGTGCTACCTGGCACACTCCCAAGTTCCTGGGCCTGGATGCCTTGTTTATTCTGCTGGAGGATCCCTGGGTTTTGTGTGGCTCTAAAATGAAGTCCTGGGTGTAATAACAAGGTGAACAGAGATGTGCATTTCCTGAGAGTGAAGTTATTTATTAGTACACTTTGATACACCACTTATCTTTGGGACAGAAGTTAGACTTTAGAAGCTTCACACTGCCCTGGACAACATTAGTGGCTATGGCTCATAGATCAAGGGCTCTGCTCTGCTACACTGCATCTTCCTGCTCTGGACCCTGCTTTCTTTCCTTCATACCCTTTTCTGTTCCTCTTACTCCTGCTACCCTATTCCATGCTCTGTGGAGGATCATAGAATGAACACAATTCAGTGACACCTCAAGCCTGTAAGGCTACATAAATGTCTGGCATTCACACCTCTGACTGCATTACTGCCTTGAGAAACCTGGCTTTTTTCCTGACCCTTGAATGCATTAAGCAAGCTCCCCTTAAGACCTTTGCATTTGTGGTTCTACTGCATGCAACATGCTTTCTTCATATGTCTACATGATTAATCAGTTCCCTTTCAGGTTTCTTTTCAGATGTGACTTTTTCAGTAAACTTTCAATATCAGTCAGAATGGGCTGTTAAACTACATATATAAGCACCAAATCTCAGGGGTGTGAAATAAAAAAGAAATAGTTATCACTACCTATAGAAATGTATCACACCACAAGCATACACATATACAAATAATTTGTTCACCTTACCCTTAACATAGAACCCAGACTGATAAAGCAGCTACTATCCTCACTGCTCAGTGACTATACATAACAAAGCTAAAAGAGCATGTTGAAGCAGGCAGTGAGTGAGGAAGCTGTCACTTCTGTTCACATTTCAGTGATCAATGTGCAGTTATATGACCAAGCCTGATTTCAAAGGATGAGCATGAAAAATTATCCTAAAAAGAGAAAATACTGGTGAAGAGCAATTCAGTCTATCATACCTTCCCTGAGCATACCATTTAAAATTTCATTTCTCACTTTTTTAAAAATATTTTTTTGGTTGTAGATGGACACAATATCTTTATTTTATTTTTATGGTGCTGAGGATCGAACCCAGTGCCTCACGCATGCGAGGCGAGAACTCTACCACTGAGCTACAATCCCAGCCCCTTCCCACTTTTACAATAGCCAAAAAGTGGAATGAATCACATCCTGATAAAGTGTGGTATGTGCATACAATGGAATAATATTCAACTTTATAAAGGAAGATACTCGGACACATACTATAACATGAATGAATATTAAGGACATCATGTTAAGTGAAACAGACCACCTACAAAAAGACAAATATTGCATGTTTCTAATAGTTAATTCATAGAGACAGAAAATATAATGGTGGTTACCATGGGCTAGGTGGGAGGAAAATGGGGAGTTGTTATTTAATGGGTATAGAGTTTCAATTTTGAAAGATGAAAAGGGTTCTGGAGATTGTTTGACAGCAATGTGAATGGACCTAACACTAACAAAGAGCATGTTTAAAAATGACTAAGATGGTCAATTCTTTGTTATGCATATTTTACCATAATATTTAGTAACTGCATTTTTCTTGCTCCCCTAAATCAGACTATCCTTACCTCCCCTTCCTGCCTTATATTTGATTTTCTATTTTCCCCTACTCACGGTTTGGGTTTTTTTTTTTTTTTTTTTGTACTTTCCTGTTACCTGCTATATCCTGAGGGCCTAAAAGGTGCCTAGTACATGGCAAATACTCAGTTCATTAAAATATTTTCCTTTTAGTTGATGAGTTTCATTTTTAAAGACATAATTAACTTTTAGCATTCAAAGACCTATGTAATCTATATTTAATAAATCCAGAGCCCCACACACATTCGTTTGTGGAACGAATAAACAAGTGAATAAAATCAAGGTTAACAAAATTCTAAATGAGACATACAAGCAGAGAAAGTATGAGCAGTTGAATTTCTACTCCCAACATACCTATAATTCAAGGACACTTCCTAAAGACTGACACGATTTAAGGAAAAATATGAAACACTTTGTAATAGCAAATGACGGAACTCCACACAGTGCAACGAGGGTTGGTTTAAAAATATACACATCTCTGTGCTGTGCAATACACTAGCTACTAGCCACCGGCTGCTATCTGGCACTTACAGAGCAGTTAGTCTAAATGGAGATGCAAGCATAAAATGATATCAGATCTTAAAGATTTAATATGAAAACATATATATCAATAATGTAAAAATGTGTTGAAATGTTTGATGTATTAAATAAAATATATCATGAAAACTTTGTTTTTAAATGTAGCTACTAGAAATTTTTAAATGATAATAGATTATATTTCTGTTAGATAATGGCTAGTCTATCCATTCTTTATAGTTGTGATTTAAGAAGACTTTGGCTCCATAGTTATCTTTACTGAAGGTTTTTGTTTATGCTCTTGGAGATCAGGTGACATTCTAAGGCAGCCTGGATGAAGATTTGCAGTAGTACTGTATTTGTCTGTTTTAGGTTAGTATAATGAAATATCTGAGGCTAAGTAACTTTATAAAGAAAAGGTTTATTTACCTCACAGTTCTGGAGGTAAAAGGGCTTACATCCGATGATGACTTTCTTGCTGGCAGAGGTCTAACGTGGTTCAGGGAATCACATAGCAAGAGACAGGGGGAGCCAGTGAGAGTCTCTCATGTGTGACTCCCTTCTGTTCTCTCTCTCTTGTCATAAAGCCACCAGTATTCAATCATGGGGGCTCCTTCCTGATGATCTTGACTAATCCTAATCACCTCCTAATGGCTTCACTTCTAAACATCATAAGATGGATTTAGATTCCACTCTCTTAACCCCACAAGGGAAACCATTTCAACACAAACCTTTGGAGGACAAACTCAAACCATTCAAACCATAGTAAATGTGTTGTCCCATCTGTTAGGGAAGCATGAGCTGTCCACACCCAAGTGGTCAGTGCTGTTGTCCTCCTCTGCCAACTGCCCCTGCAGAACACTCCTATAAAGAAGTGAGGTCCAGCTTTCTAAAGTGGCCCAGATGTCTCTGCCTTTCAGACTCACTAATTATAGACCATCTACTACCCGAGGCACAGAGTTTGGCCAGTGATGGCTACTAATGTCTAGGAGGCAAAAGCTGAGTAAAGCCAGGATGACCAGGTAATACTGGGATGGAAAGATGAGTCATTTTCAGACAGAGGAAGGAAAGCTGAGCCACTTAGGGGAAGGCCAGAAGCAAGGTACGGAGAGAAAGATGTCGAAGAACCTAGTGTGCAGAGGTCTGGTGGGGACAGAGAATTCTTACAAGAGAGGAGAGGCCAGGTTAGGCTCTGGTGACTCATGTGCCAGGTGGAGAAGCCAGGCAAGCACTTCAGATAACTAGCCAGCTTTAGGCATTCTCTACTGTAAAGTCATGCTATTATTAAGGTGACCGGTACTCACCAGGGTCACTAGGAGGTTTATCCAGGACAGTCCTGGTTTATGCCTATTGTCTCAATTAGTTATTAACAGTGCCCTCTTTCACTCTGGGAAGGGCCCCAGATTACATTATTCATAACACATGTACAAGCATCATGACACACTGATGGGCAGATATAGCTGGGTTAACAGTGACATGTCCCCAGCACACATCCTAAGTCATGGGGTGGGGAAAGGGGGCTGAGTTTGAAGCTGGAATAATCCTAGTCCATAGTGTAAATATATAACGTGTACAGATTTTGCTTTTGATAAATCTTGGATTTGTTCTACTACTCCAAGACAATCTTCCTTTTCTTTTTCCCTCTTTTCATAACTGGCATTTCTTCTACTCCCTTGCTGTCTGAGAACCTGGTTACTGCCAATAAGTGAAGGCCCTGTTCACTCTTCCCATCTGCCCCTCATAGGTTTCCTCTTTCTGGTTTCATCTGGCTCCCCCCACTCCCTGCTGTGCAGAAACAGCAACATGAGCACTCTAAGGCACCTTATATCCTTTATTATTAATCATAAAATTAACGATCTGATCCAAACATCAATAAGCTTAAGCTTCCTTTTTCCTGATAGCAACCCTGCCAAGCACAGTTTATACGTTTTAGAATTTGCAACTGTTCCTTTAAAGGACAAAACTCACATACTCACAAAGAGAGGGTGTGTGGTATCAAGATAATTTAATCCAAATTAACACTTCAAAAGGATGGATGCTTTTGTCAGGTGCTTTTGAAGCCACCGTCTCCTCTCTGTACTTGTTTACATCTGAAAGCTAAAAGTGGATGAATCACCCAGAGGGAAGTGGCATATGCTATTACCCTTCATCCTAATGACAAACAGATGCAATGCACAGAGGAGGGGTCCTCTAAGAGGCCACTGTTGAGGAATAAAATGAATGCTGGAAAAAACCAGAGATAATGTGTGCACAGTAAAGACCCCTCAAATCAGGTGCTAGGGCCATTTAGTGATATCAATGATCCAATTTATAAGTGATTTTACTTTTGCAAATTTTATATTTTCTTAAGAAATTAAAGTGTTCTTTTTTCTCATATTTTTGCTGGCACATTATAATCATACACAATGGTGGGATTCATTGTTACATATTTGTATATACACACAATATAACAATATAATTTGGTCAATATTGATCCCCAGTAAGAAATTAAAATGTTCTAAAAATTATAGAGAAAACATCCATGCTCGCACTTCCCCAAATTGACAATTTACATAATGTCACATTTGCTTCAAATCTTTTTTTTATTAAGTATTTCAATTAAAGTTGACTGTTCTCTCACAGATATGAATGTTTCCTTCCAGTCCATTTTTATCTATCATCTCTCTCTCTCTCTCTCTCTCTCTCTCTCTCTATTACTCTCAGCCATACAGTATTACTTTGTGTATGGTGATCATTTTAATTTTACTTTCAATATACAAAGTTTTGTATCTTGCTTATTTAAATTTTTACTTTCCATATGCAAAGTTTTGCATCATGCTTTTGATACACAAATTTTTGCTTCCAACTTTATAATTTTTTACTTCTAGCCATGGTTGATAGATATAAATCTGCTTTATAATATTCTAATATAGAAAAACACTATTATTTTTCATCCATTCTCTTGTTAATGGACATGTACATTGAACCTGACTTTTCACAATTATGAACAAAGCCTCAGTGAGTTTCCCGATGTATACTTTCTTGTGCACACTTGCAAGAATTTCTCTGGAAATACATCCAGAAATGGAACTATTGAGTCAAGGGGAATATGCATTTTCAGTTCTACTAGACCCTGCCAAACTGCTCTCCAAAGTGATTGTAGCAATCACACTCCCACCAGCAGTGTCTGGGTTTTCCTGTTTCTTCACATCTTTGCCAAACCCTGATATTGTCAGACATTTCAAATTGTGTCACCTTATTTGGTTTGCATTTCCCTGATTACTAGTATGGTTGAGCTGTTTTCCCCACACTTATGAGCCCTTTTAGTTTCCTATTCTATAAACTGTTTATTCATTTTTTTTACCATTTTCTATTGTTTTTTTTTTCTTTTTGCTTCCCTTTCTCTTTTTATCTTCCTTTTAATGGCATACAAAATGAATTATTAAGAAAATATTTTTGTCTGACTTTTCTTTGATTAATCTCATAAATAGATTATTCCAGTCTCTTACAAGGAATAGGATAAAAATAATGTGAGGGAGAAATAAAGACTTCTGAGAAGATAGAAGCTTGTTTTTGTTTTAATGACAAATCTCAAGCAACACATTGCTCACCGTGTCAGCTTATCACTGCCAAAAGATGATGATATTGTTTTAGCTCCATTTAATAAAAGAGTCATGTACCAAGCTGGATCCAAGGCAGGGAACACTCAACCAGGTCTGATTTTTCAGACAAGAAAACTGAGACAAGTACCATGATGAAGGCATGGGCAATTAAAACATAAAAAACTCTATCTGTTCATTAATTTTTCTAATTCATGGACCCTCCATATGACTATCATTTGCCATCATGAGAACCAGTAGAATGTTTATATGTTGGCAATAGTGGGCCAGGCAGCAAAGTCAGAGGCCCTCCACTGATGATTCAGATAATAAAAGTTTAGGACTTACTGGTTGGGATCATAAAAATGTTTAACAACTCTCTTCTTTGCTATGATATTGAAGCTTACCCTGAAACTTGATTTAAAACAGCCTGGTTTTACATTTTGTCATAAAGGAGTAGGATCAGAATTTATTTATTTATTTTTGTGATGCAGGTGATTGAATCCAGGGCCTTGCACATACAAAGCACACACTCTACCACTGACCTCCATCCTCAACCCTAAAGAATCAGAATTTGACCTCTTTGTACCTAGAAAGGGCATTGAGAATTATCTGGTTCAACTCTTCTGCACTAGAACTTTATAGTTAGAGCTGAGACCAAGAACTATGATTTCCAGACCCCACCTTGTGCCAGGCAACAGTTCTTGGGCACTTCTGTACCCCATGTCCTAAGAGGAGACAATGAGGGAGACTGTCAAACAAGGGGATAAGAGACAATTTCCTCTAGGAGTCATGTGGAGGTCAGAACATCACTAAAACACTTAAAACAATAATTTAAAAATATTTTCCCTCAAATGGTTTATAAATTTTCATTTCACATAAGAGGTTTCTGCAGATTTGTTTCATATCCTGGCCTAGATGGGTAAGAAGCCCTTGTGAGCAGAAAGAAAAAGCCAGTGATTTGGATCTTGGTTGCTATGGCAACATTGCTATTTTGATTATGACTGTTTACTGTAGCAGAGTTAAGTTAAATGTGAGCAGCCAACTAAGATGAGGCTTGAAAATTTAACCTTAACTGTAAGAAAAATATAAGCACTTTGAAAATGATGCTTGAAGCGCATTGATGGATACACTAAATTTAGCAAGGAGATCATTCCCTGTTTTTTGAAGAAGCAGAAACATGATCCTTTCTTGAAGAGGAATGGAGGCCTCCCACAATCTGCCCAGATCAACAAGTCAATATTTGGCAATTTTAAAACCTAAAGAAGAATTGAACTAAATTCCTATTAACATAGACAATCCCAGTGTTGATATCTACTATAGGGGTTTCCAAGAGGATATAACATCTAGGATAGATGAGGGAAGTCTAACATTTCTACCTGCAGTGGGGTTTTTGTTAGATGCAGATTTTCATAAATGGATCTCCACATTGATCTAAGGAATCACAGACTGCCAACTAAGATGAGGCTTGAAAATTTAACCTTAACTGTAAGAAAAATATAAGCACTTTTTGAAAATGATGCTTGAAGCGCATTGATGGATACATTAAACAAATATACCAAGGGCTGGGGATATAGCTCAGTGGTAGAGTGACCACCAACACTGCAAACAAAAACAAAAAGCCCCACCAGCATGTACATAATATAGCTCAGGGTTCCCTCTCCAAAGTCATCATCTTCAGGGCCAGGTCTTATTTATAAAATGCTAATGCTGCTCACAGCATGTCAGGAAATGTCTTCACTCCTCCTGGAAGTTTCCTCCAAACGTCCTCCCTGCTGACAAATCTCCATTCTCGGAGGACAGAATTGCCTTTTTGGAAACTGTCAAGAGGCATTAGCAATGGCATCTGGTAAACAATGTAGGTGATTGAGCAGAGTAGCATGGCATGGGGTAAAATGCAAGGTTTATCTACAAAAGGAAATGATTTTCTTATGTTTCATGAGCTGGTTCTAAAAACAATCCTCACAAAAGAATTCTAAAATCAGTTCTGTGCACAGACTTAGTATGTATAAACTTTCAAATTGTTGCATTACAAGGTGGATTTAAGTTTTTGTCTTATAAAAAGGTCATGGTCACAGATCATAGATGTTTGTGCCCTGGCTGAAGAGATGTTTGCAAACATTGATTTTGGGTTTAGAAAAATGAGCTATGTGACCTGGGCAAGTTACTTAACATCTCTGAATCTCATGTCTTCATCTATATAATTTCTATATTAATAGCTCTTATTTCATAGGACTATTGTAAAAATTAAATGATTTATTACCATAAAGCTTAGCACATAGTAAACGCTCAATAAGTAAAAAATATTTTTGTAATCATTACTATAGTAACAAGAGTAGTTCTCATAGCAAAGTTGTTATATCTAGGTATTAAAGTATTTGTCATTTAACATCTGAGATTTAAGAAAATAAATTGTAAGCTGGGCACAGTGGCGCAAGCCTGTAATCCCAGCACTTAGGGAGGCTGAGACAGGAGAATCACGAGTTCAAAGCCAGCCTCAGCAACGGTGAGGCGCTAAGCAACTCAGTGAGACCCTGTCTCTACATAAAACACAAAAAAGGGCTGGGGATGTGGCTCAGTGGTCCAGTGCCCCTGAGTTCAATCTCCAGTACCAAATAAATAAATAAATAAATAAATAAATAAATAAATAAATAAATAGATAGATAGATAGATAGTGAATGCTTTTGTATTTCTACTACACAGTGATAAATGCACATCATAAGGAAGGTCCAGATGGAAAAACAATTATGTGTAACTGAAAGGAACATCACCTTTATCAATATCTACTGCCCTACCCTGGTAACTCAACTGAAGGGATGAATCACAGTGAACACCAACCATCTCACAGCACTGGGACTATGACTACAGAGAGGTCCCAAGTGCACCCACTACAAAGTAAACATGATCCAAGCGTGGGCAGAAACAGCAGGTGCCTCAGTGTGTGGGAGTGTCAAATACTGAAGCCCAGGCTGGTGGGGCCCCCCAGCTGTCCCCAAACACATCCTCCCAAGGGGCACCAGAGCCAGAGTGTAGGTGGGACTGAAATGATTCAACCTCCAGAGCCTGATGGTGGTAGCAGTTTTTGTAAGTTGAGGCCAACTATAAATCAGGTAAAGAGCTTCAGGGAAAAGTCTGGGTTAATAAATACACCAAAGAAGGAGAATAGGCTATATTAAAAACAAAACAAAACAAAAAAGATTGTGAAATTAGGCAGAAAAGATCTAGGGTTCACAGAACAATTGCAGACTGAGTCAGAAATGCAGTGGAGTTAAATTTAAAAAGGCAAGATGAGACTGAGAAATATAAGAATAATTATGGGAGTCAATTCTGAACCCATACCCCCATTTACGCTTGAATTTGAGAAGAGTGAAGCTTTGGGCCTTCTCTTCTGGAGCACATAACTGCAGATAACATGGAAAACTCAGAGAAATTAGAAAAAAAGCCCCAAACAAATATAAAACTTCCATAAAACAACCTATGCAGAAACTCATTACAGAAAGCAGAGAAGTACAAACTAAGGTTGACTAAACAACAGAAAATATCAGCCAGGATGTGTTTGGGATGTATTTGTGTTGAAAGCATTTCAAATGAGGATTTCAAATATAGAGTTAAATTTCTACCTTTGAAAGGACAGTTACTAGCAAGATTTTAGAGATGTTATAAATTTTTGACAAATATGATGAAAATTATCAAAATCTTTATGTTATTGAATGTCTAATGTTTAAAAATAAAATATTTTTTAAAGTCTTTCAAGCCAGATGCAGTAGCTCATGCCTATAATCCCATTGGCTTGGAGGGCTGAGACAGGAGGATCTCAATTTCGAGGTCAGCCTAAGCAAATCAGCAAGGCTCTATGAAACTTGGTGAAACTCTGTCTCAAAATCAAAATTACAAAAGGGCTGGGATGTGGCTCAGTGGTTAAGCACTCCTGGGTTCAATTCCTGGTACCAAAAAAAAAAGTCTTTCAAGATACATGACTGAGCTGGCAATAAAGTAAGGACAGTATTTAGAGACCAAAAGCAAAATGAAAGTGGGAATTCCAAGAGGTTACTCAGATCTAACATGTCAGTTTCAATGGCTACACCGGGCTCAGGAAACAAAGTCTAGAGCCATGGCAAGATAGGGTGCTTAAAAGGAGACTGATACATAAAGCCAAGAGTCCTGGAGTTACAACCTTCAAAGAAAAGGTGAACTAGAAAAAACAAATCTTGCAAAGGGTCACAGTAAGAAAACTTGTCTTGGCCTTGATGTAGGTGGAGAGAGAGAAAAAAAGAAAATATCTGATCTGAGATTTAACCACAAGCCAGAACTCATATTTGTGGCTTGAATTGACACTGTTTTCATGGTCTAAAAACCTCCAAGCCAGGTATTTATTTTAACACAATTCATGAAGGCATACTGATGTGCCTTCATATGTCTAGTGAAAGTAAATTTTAATCTTAGAAGAATATGCCCCCAATCTGCAGCTCAAAAAGCCTACACATAAAGTTCCACTGACCATGAGCTCACAATAAAAACAATACTCACAAAATCTACACTGTAAAAGATCTTTATTGAGAGGGAGTAAGCAAAAAGAGCCAATACCAGAATGAGACCCATAGAAACTTTAGATATTGGAGTTAAAGAAATTAAATAGAAGCCAGGTGTGGTGGTGCACACCTATAATCCCAGCACTTTGGGAGGCTGAGACTGGAGAATCACGAGTTCAAAGCCAGCCTCAGTAACTGGCGAGGCACTAAGCAACTCAGTGAGACCCTGTCTCTAAATATAACACAAAATAGGGCTGGAGATGTGGCTCAGTGGCCAAGTACCCCTGAGTTTAATCCCCAGTACCAAAAGAAAAAAGAAATTAAATAGAGAATTGAAAGTTTGAGTAAGGAACAAGAAACCACAAAAAATGAAGAGGTAAATGAGAAAAAGAAAGAAAAAGAGCAATTAAAAATGCAAATGTAGAAAAAGTGAAAGATTACAGTACTAGACATATATACAAATGGGTAAAATAGAAGTTTAGACATAGAAATTAAAAATAGAAATCAGAGTTGAAGATATTACTTAAAATTTAGCACAGATACAAGGTGATGGAGGAAAAAAGTAAGTAGTATGTTAGTCAAAGTGAGATAGTCTAATATGCATCTAACTGAAATTTCAGAAAGAATATGGGGGGCAGTGCACAATGAGTTAATGGATGGGAATTTTCTAGAAACAATGAGAAGAATAAATTCTCAGATTTAGCAATCACAATGTTTTACAAGTAGGATAAAAGAAAATCTATAGCTAGGCACTAAATAAAATATTATTAAAGGCAAAGGTAAAATTCTGCAACCAATGTAAGGAGGGATTAGCCATAAACGAATGGCAATTAAGTTGGATGAGACATCTCCATGGTAGCACTGCAAACAGACAGCAATGGAATAATGCCTTCAAAATTCTATGGAAATAATTACTAACCTAGGGCCATTCAGGAAATGGTGAGGAAATTAAGACATCAGTTTCAGAAGTGACCACCAACAAAATCATAAATGTCAGAGTCAGACTGCCCTCGGCTCACCAAGAGATTAACATATTCAAAATTCATATCACTTATGTCAATTTATGGAGATTTTGCCAGAAGGCAGAGGAAAGAGCCGCATGGAATTGTGAAGGACTATTAGTTAAGTGAACACAAGTCTGCTGAATTCACCAAGGTGGTCCAGCTATCCTTGAAACAGTATTCCAAAACTAGACTTTGATTTCAAATCACATGTGATCATCTTAAAAGTATAGTTCATGTCCATTCTACATTTTGCTCTGAAAGTTCCATTCCATAAGTCAATTATGTACTTACTTTTTTCATGCAAAGTTGTTAAAGGTTGGTTTTATTTATTTTAAAAAGGTAAATGTTCTTGATGTTTTGCAGATGATATTTTCTCTCTCTGTAATCAACTATTTCCATTTGCTTTTCAAGTAACTATTTAACTATCTTTCTGACTCAGCTGATACCTACTGCTCTGCACTTCAATACTCAGGCTATTTTCGTTACAAATAGCCTTTGTCCCTCAGACCAAGAGAGCTGCTCCAAACACTCTTTTGGAAAAAGGGGGAAATGTTTTTAATGATATTCACTCTCTCTGAAGAGATCATGCAAAAGAAGTTACACAGCTTAGTCTGAAGAAGCTTCCTTTTAGCCGATAAACTAATCATCAGAAGATAAACAGGGCCAGGCATCATGAAGTTATTGCTGGTAACATTTGTCTTACTGACATTTTAGAATTTTCTGTTACCTAATACCATCCTTAAATTCATTTCATTTCACATATAAATGCATAAATCTAAAAAGGAATAAAATCTTTGAAGGGAACTATGCGGAAGAAAAAAACAGAAATATGGCCTAGTTATACCAGTCGTTCTGAATGACTTAATTTTTTTAACCTCTAAATTGCAAAACCTCAAGTGCATTTGGTACTTTAGCTCCTGAAAGGAACCCTTAGAATCCATGTGCATAATCCGTCTTTCATGCACATTCTGTTTTTCTGTATCTTGCTATGGGTAGATAAATATCTATCCTTGATCACAAGGATAGATACAAATGTAAAAATTCACCAAGGTATAACACATATTTGTGTACTTTATATAAATTGTACCTCAATTTAAAATATATCTATAGCTGGGCATAGTGTCAAACACCTGTGATCTCAGCACTTAGGGAGGCTGAGACTGGAGAATCATGAGTTCAAAGCCAGCCTCAGCAACAGTGTGGTTTTAAGCAACTCAGTGAGACCCTGTGTTTACATAAAACACAAAATAGGGCTGGGGATGTGGCTCAGTGGTTAAGAACCCCTGAGTTCAATCCCCAGTACCCCCCCAAAAAAAATACACATACATACACACACACACACACACACACACACATACTCCATGTCTTCAGTAAGTCTTGGAGATAGCACAGAAATTAAGTTTTTCAAAAAGATTCCCAGATGGTTCCAATGTTCAGTTAGGGTGATAAGCAGGTAATGTTCTAAACACTTTAAATGTCTTACCTTATTAAATCTTGGTGTGGTTTGGATTAATGTTCTTCGAATGTCTTAAAAGGCTTGGTTCCCAGAGTAGTGTTACTAGGAGGTAGTGATATCTTGGGAGATGGGACCTAGTAGAAGATCCTTAGGTCACTGGGGACATGTGCTTGAAGGAAACTGGGGGACCCTGGTCTGCAGTGTTTCTCAGCTTCCTGGCTCAAGATGTAAATGGTTTGTTCCACCATGTGCTACCATATCATGATATGCTGCTGTGGCCAGACGCCCAAAGCAATGGGACTACCCAATATTATACTGGAACCTCTGGAACCATAAGTCAAAACAAATCTTTTCTTTTTGTAAGTTAATTGCCTTGGGTATTCATTATAGTAACATCAAGCTGACTAATAAAAATCTCAAAAGCCCTATGAGGTAGGTTAACTGTTTTGGGCTTTTCGTTACAACCAACTTAAATCACTATAGCTACTATGAGCAGAAAGATATATTAAGAAATTTAAGGGCTGGGGTTGTGGCTCAGTGGTTGAGCGTTTGCCTAGCATGTGTGAAGCACTGGGTTCGATTCTCAGCACCACATATAAATAAATAAAAAATAAAGGTCTGTTGACAACTAAAAAATATTAAAAAGAAAAAAGAAATTTAATACAATTGATTTTACTGTTTGGAGAGTTGCAGAAATAGACTATAGGATGAGCTTTTAGAAGTCATTCCTCAAACATTCAGCAGAAACGGATAGCCAAAGAGAATGCTGCATCCATCACTGTTAGGAACCTGGATTAGGAAGCTGCTACTACAAATGTTGTTCCAAACTATCACAGTTTCTGTTATAACCAAAGCTTCCCAATGAGAGAAATATCGGTAGAACAGACAGAGGGGATTGAATGGGAGGGAAAAGGGGCAGGATAAGGGAAGAACAGCAGAATGAATCTGACCTAACTTTCCTATGTATATATATGAATATATCACAGTGAATCTCACTATCATGTATATCCACAAAACACTAAATAAAAAGAATAAAAAAACTATAAGAGCCAAAGATCAGTAGAGGGACAGGAACAGGGGGAAGGAGGAAGGGAAGGAAAGAGGAAGTACTGGGGACTGAATTAGAGCAAATTATATTCTATTCTTTTATAATTATGTCAAAATGAACCTTAATGTTATGTAAAACTAAAAGACACCAATAAAAAACAGAAGGGGGGAAAAACCTTCCCAATCAGGAAGATGCCTGCTAAATTAGGGAACTATCAATACAGCAGCTTGTTCTAGAACAAGAAATATCGGTCATTGCTGCTATCAGCTAAAAATGGAGGCTCCATGTCCCATCTCTCTTCCCATACAATCTAGGTCTCAATTCAAAGGTTTATGGGAATGCATTTGATTAGCAGATCTTGACTTATAACCAGAACACTACCTACTAGAGATTCTGGAAATGAAAAGTTTATATCCTCTGTAAAACAAGAAATTATGCTAGAAGGGAACTGGAATAGGCATTGAGTGGACTAACTGATAGAGTCACAGATGAGGAAACTGAAGCACAGAGATTAAGAAACTGTTCAAGGCTGGGGTTGTAGCTCAGTGGTAGATCACCTGCCTAGCACGTGTGAGGCACTGAGTTTGACCCTTAGTACCACATAAAAATAAAATAAATAAAATAAAGATATTGTGTCCATCTACAACTAAAAAAATATTTTTTAAAAAGAAACTGTTCAAAGACACACAGCTAGCAACTGGTAGAGCCAGTATTCAAATCCAAAAAGTATGTCCCCAGAGATTAAGCATATAAAAGAACAATAATATAGCACAATAATATAGCAAACTCATAGGTAGAAAGTCTCTATTCCTGTCATACAAATTTCATTAGAACAATAATGAATAAAATTTGTCTGCCCCACTTAAAACCAAAAACCAAAAACCAGTGTGTGTGTGTGTGTGTGTGTGTGTGTGTGTGTGTGTGTGTATGTTACTGTGGATAAAACACAGGGCTTTGTGCATGCTGTTCAAGCATTTTACTACTGAGCTACATGTCCAGCCCTTTTTATTTTTTATTTTGAGGCAGGGTCTGATAAGTTTCCCAGGCTGGCCTTGCACTTCAGCCTCTTGAGTCACTGGGATTACAGGTGTGTGCCACCATACCCAGCTTATAAACAGTAACTTCTAATTTACTGTATTTGTTAATTCTAATAGTACTTCTAGCAACTGAGTCTTATAGTTTCTCATCTTCTAAATTCAAAATATGTTAATTTCTGTGATTATTTTACCTGTGGTCTAGAAAGTGATCTCAAATGTTGTGGGAAGAGGGAGAGGGTTCACAATCATTCTTCTACTACACAGTGACTGAAGACATTCATACCTAGGCTTTGATATCCATCTCCAACTCCAGATCCTCATATCAGTTTCATAGTACAAATAAAAAAAATCCTTGAGTTATTTTAAGACTTTCTAATAGAGCATATTACTGATTCTTCCTCCAGCAGTAACTCTTGGGTGCAACAGAATGGTTGTTATTTAGCCTTTGCTTGGAAAAATGACCACTACATAGATTTTATGGACTGAGAACCTTAAGACTAACACTTGCAACATATTCTCTGTTATCTGAAACTGTATTTCCACACATTCTTACTGTATTTCCATACATTTGGTCTGTCTGTCTGTTTGACTGCCTGTCTAATAATCCATCCATCTATCCATCCATCCATCCACCTACTCATCTCTATTCATTCATCCATCCATCTATTCATTCCTCTTTCTATGACTCAGATATCAGAATAAAAACATTAAACCATATCCAAAATAAATATATCAGTAAGTATATATACTTTGGCTGTAAGGAAAGAGAAGGGTAAGTTCTAAACCATAGGATGGAAATGTTGAATGTTCCCCACAAAAGAGAATATGACAGCTATTTTTAAAAGATAATTTTGAACAGAGATCCTTCAGGGGGGTGGAAGAAAGAGAAAATGCTTCCTTTGACATGGGAAGTTATAAATTGTAAATATGTCAGTTTGGGAAGGTAAACATTTGCTAAAGATTAAGAACATGGCAAAGGTACGTCATTAAATCAAAAGTAATTAAAAAGTTCAATTTAATATCATACACATATATTCCATTTTTATTAAGTTTATAGCCTCCACTGACCAGAGCACAATCTGTCTCCATGCTGTAGAAGGAAATGAAAAATATCCTTAACATGACTTCCAACAAGGTGAGTCTGAGTTAATTATTCTGTGTGCTAGTGAAAATGGATTTGGTTAAATAAATGAGTCTTCCAGGCAAGTTCATCAGCCACATGCTGGACAGAATTTCCTATTAATCAAACATACATCAAACTGTATCAGTGATGTGCCTCAAGAAGAGCTGCTTAAAACTTATATTTTGATTAATAACTAACTTTTAGTTCTGTCGATGTAATATGTGCTCATAGATTTTAAGATCAGATGAGGCTAAAGGTCTTATGATGAAAAATAATAGTTTCTTACTCCATTATCTTTTTTCCCATTCCTCATAGTCTACTATAGAAACTTACCATTCTAGTTTTTAAAATCATTATGCATTTAATTAATATGCTCATCTACAATAATGCATCACTTTTAGATAGTATATATTGGTATCCTATTATGGTAGGTAAAAATTTAGACCTCAAGCTGGGTGTGATGGTGCATGCCTTTAAGCTCAGCAACTCAGGAGGCTGATGCAGGAGATTGCTAGTTCAAAGCCAGCCTCATCGACTTGGCAATGCCCTACGCAATTTAGCAAAACCCTGTCTCAAAATAAAACTAAAAAGGGCTGGGGACATGGCTCAGTGGTTAAGCACCCCTGGGTTCAATCCCCAGCACCCTCCAACACACACACACAAAAAGAATTTAGGCCTCAGACACACTCCTATGTGTAGATACAAAGGCTTCCTTTTCCCATTTTCTAAATATGGTTAGGTCAATATTTTTATTAAAACAATATTCAGTATTTATATTATTATAAACATATAAATAGTGATCACTGCTAAATAGACTAAGAACATTTTTCTTTATTGTATAATATTATTATATTAGTATATTGCTGCTTCTACAGTAAACAGTTTTTTCTCTCCTGCATTTACATTTGCCTGTTCCACAGCTGTTGACCTGGGACTACACTCTGTTCCTCTGTAAATTTCTTGTATTACTTCTTTGATGATTTCCTTTTTTGCTTCATCTTTTTTTGTTTATTACTCTTCCTTCATTATTGTCCCTGTTTCTTTTATATTCTTTATTTCTTATTACTCTTGATCTTTGGCTGTGGGTTCATACTTAAGGGTAAAGCATTAAAATGTTAACTGGAAGCTCTTGCTATGGGTAGGGCTTATGGATTGAGAGGCTTCCTACAGTATGTTTGAACTATTTTGCCAGAAATGGATCTTCCTACTGCTTGACTAACCAGAGAAAGATGGGTAAGGATACTGTTTCAGATAGGTTGAAAGAGTCCTCTTTGTAGTGATAGTGTTTAACCAGAGAACTAACTAAACAAGGGTGGGAGTAATACAATGATCTGGGGCAGGTTCTAAACACAGGAAATAAAAAAGGCCCTGAGATGAGAACAGGTTGGCAAGGATGAGAACCAGCCAGGTGGCCAGAGCCATGTGAGCAAAGGAGATCAGGAGAAAGGATGTGCATTTCGGATATCTGGAAATAATTTTTACATAGATTTTGTCAGGAACATTAAAAAGCCAAACATTAAAATATTTCATGACATTTTCTAAAAATGAACTCAAATTATTTTAACAATATTTGATATCAGACATAGAAACTCATCAGTAGTTCTCCTTTGGGCTGGGGATATAGCTCAGTTGGTGGCGTGCTTGCCTTTCATGCACAAGGTCCTGGGTTCAATCCCCAGTACCACAAAAAAAAAAAAAAAAGTTTTCCTTTGGTGAATCAGGCAAGCTAACAGTTATGTGATAATTTTTACCCCATTCAACCTATTAAGATTCTGAAAAATAAAAAAACCCATGCCTCATAAACACTTACATTAGAGACTCTGAAAAGATACAAATCTCTACAAAGGTCTCAGCTCAACCAAAGCAAGCAGCTCATATTGTTGAGAAAAATCAAAAGCTTAAAAAAAAAACAAAAAAAAACTAAGCAGTTGTCAAGGCAACGAGAAAAATAATTAGAAAACACAGTTTTCAACTCAAGAACTAGCACATTTAGAAGCTGAAGTTTTGTTTACCCCTAATAAGCCATTTGGAAGATGAAGTGTGAATGAAGAATCCATAAGACAGGGAAAACTCACTAGTAAAAAGTCACTTATAAAAATAAAAGCGAGGACTGGGATTGTAGCTCAGTGGTAGAGCAACTTGCCTTGCATACATGAGGCACTGAGTTCGATCGTCAGCACCACATAAAAAATAAATAAATAAAGATATTGTGCCCATCCACAACTAAAAAAAATAAAAGTCCTGTAGTTTGTAGGCTAACTCATGATAACTTTTATTTTTTAATTTAAAAATGATTCTGCAACTTCCTGCATGACACAATTTTGCAGAGAACTTCCATTTATTAGTAGGACACCAAATAGTTATTGAGACTAGAAGGTCAAATAACTTGCTGGAGGTTTCCAGACCCTTCTCCTTGAATGTCTATAATTTCACAGTGACTCAGAGTTGACTTTAAACGCCATCTGTGCTTCTCCACCAACAACTCTGCCAAAAATCCTAGCACTCAATGGCACCAAAAAGGTTCCTGACTGTCTCTTTCCCTGGTTTCTCCACTTGGAAGCCTCCACAGTTCCTGGGGACTCTGTGTCCTCCTCCTATGGAAAGCCTTCCCTAATTCCCCAGGTGGAGCTGGCCAGCCCTTACCCACACTCCACAGCATTCAGTATATGGTATCAACAGCTGTTATGTCCTAATGAAAATTCATGTGTCTCTTCTTATCTGTCACTTCCTATAGACAGGAACCCTGTCCTATCTATAGTGACCTGGTATAGTGGTAAGGTAAATGTGTTTGACTGAATAAGAAAGAATGAATTATAATGTACTGCCCTAGTTTTCAATGCTGAAGGAAAATCCCAAATCACCATGTACTCAATTAACTGGAAAGCTGGTAATGGAGCAGGAGGCAAATATTGTCTGGTTCCAGCTCAGCCCTACTTGGTGGTTTGACTGTTGAACTTCTCATTTTCCAAAGTTTGTCTATAGAATAGCACCTATGTTCTCTGAGATGCTAGCAAGTGTTCCAAGAAAAAAAAATAAGGACTAGATTTTCTAATAAGTTTGAGAATAGCAGGGTGCTATGGGCTGAATGTTTGTGTCTTTTCCAATTTCCTATGTTGAAATCATAACCCCCAAGTTGATGATATTAGAAGGTAGGGACTTTGGGAGGTGATTAGGTCATGTAGGAGGGCCCTCATGAATGAGGTTAGTGTCCTTATAAAAGAGACCTCAGAGAGCCCTGGTGCCCCTTCCTCTATGTGAAGCTATATCTAGAAGGCACCATCCTATGAACCATGAATCAAGTCTTCAGACACCAAAGCTGCTGGCATCTTGATTTTGGATTTAACAGCCTCCAAAACTGTAACCAATAAATTTCTGTTGTTTATGGGCCACTTAGTCTATGATATTTTGTTATACCAGCCCAAGAGACTAAGACAATAAACAGATCCTTTTACAGCAGATCTCTGCCAATAGTATCTTGCCCCCTGAATTAGAGGACGATGGGATGAAGTAATGCAGAAGTGCTACCAACAGCTAGATAATTGCAAACTGTGTTTTCCATTATTATTACTTTTCTCCACCACCAAACTCTGTAGATTTTTTTTCACAATAACAATTGAGTACTTTCAATGTTTAAAAGAGCTAATTTACTCAAAGAACTAGTCGAAGTAGAATGCAACCCTGCTGGGTGAGTTTGCTTGTATTATTATATAAATGACCTTTTTCCTTGTTTTTCCTCTGCATGAAAATTCCACACTGCTAGTTTCTCAAAAACTTTGAAAAGTTATATTGCAAGAGAAGGACTCAGAATAAAGAACCGCTTGCAGGCGACATGAAGACCCTACCATAAACCTTCCTCCTACAGGCAGCTACTCCCCAGGCTTTCCAGGCCTCCAGGAGAAGGCTTAGATGTGAATGACAGCTCCCAATTTGCTTTCCCTAAAATTCAGCACTGCCTTCCTGACTGCCAGAAGAACATAAATATCACCACTACAAACTCACCCTCACGCAGATATCTGGACCCTAGTGGTACAAAGGGAATGAAATGTAAATAGTCACCTGAAGTTTTGACTCCTCAGCACCAAACGACAGAGGAGCAACGTAGATGAATGGGAGGTTACAGGAGAGAGGACAGTACTAGGCCACTTTAGGGAACTGAGCATAGGCTGAGGGTTAGATAAAATGGAAATGATAAAGATACAAATCCCAACCATATCCTGTTTTTCTTTTCTGAACGATTTTCTCTCTTAATTAACTTCTTTGTTTTTATCTCACAGACACACACACACACACACACACGCACACACGCACCCAATACTCACTTAGATGGACTGTGCTCAGGACAGGCAATAATTTATAATAACCCAGTTAAGCAGAGGTCTAGAGATAATGCAAATGTCACATTGCCCTAAACCAGAGCAGAACAGAACAAACAAAACAATGTACCAATTAAAGTATTTTAAAGGTCAAGAGAAACACAGTCTGTGTTACAGGGGTGAATAATCTAATTTAAATGAGGATTATTTAAATACTTCAGGAGTCAAAGGAACAAAGCTTAGAGGAGTCTGAAAGGAAAAATCTGAAGTCAAGAAGGAGAGAGCCCAGGAGTCTATTTTAGGATTGTCTTAGGATTCTGTTTTTAGGAGGCAAGAGCAAGGGTACAAATGCTGTAGGTTGTGTGCACCCAGAAGCCTGACAGCTCCAGGTCAGAACAAGGGGGCCATGTCCGCCACACAGTGCTGGCTGGCTACCATGTGGTTCCAGAAACATGAAGAACAGTGCGCCAATACACAGCTGCCCAGAAATCCAGGTGGGACCTGGAGAAGCAGATCTTCAGATTATAAGGCAGAGAACCAGGAGTCATGAGATCTTAGTCTAAAAGCTGTTAGATCCAGTCCTGCTTTCTAGATGAGATTGAGTACAATAACATTAGTAAGCAGCATGGTTCTATCCTGGAGGAATTCTAAGTCTTTCTCAGAAATTTGGAGTATGATATACACTGACCAACCTAATTTCAAAAATTTAAACTGTGGACAGGAGGAGCTTGAGTTACATGTCATGTGATACTATTTTCCAGCAAGACATGAAAGCCCAGATCTTAATCCAAGTTACACCTTTGTGTGTGGTGGAAAGAAAATGGAGGCAGCAACATATTTAGTTTCCACTTGACCCAAGAACCCTACAAAAGTGCAGAAGTTTCTCTCCTGACTTACTTCTACTTGTCTTGAGAAATGAAAACAAGGAGGGTGAGACAAGAGAAAGGAGGACAGAGAGCATGAAAGCGATAGAATTATAGGAAAAACCAAAGAAGGAAAAATATAACAAAACAGCACAAGAGTTTCCTTCTGTGTGGAAGGGTTATAGTGTTTGTCTTTTTCTTTTCTTTCCTTTTTTAATATTTCCTAATCTTCTACAATGAACGCACAAACAGGAAAATTTTGAGAGAGAGAAAGGTCAAAGAGATTAATCAAATTGAGTCAGCTCAAGGGAAACAACAAAGCTATTGCCGCGTAAAAGCTACTGCTTGTTCCTGCCTTAGGCAGTGCCTCTGTTCATCTTCTTATTTCTCCAACAACAACAATCAATCACTTATTATGTATTTATTAAACATCCACCAAATGCCTGATCCTGGATAGAGAAATGAAAGATGTAGCTGGTGGCTTCAACAAACTTGCAGTCAAGCACCAAAAGAAATAATATATGTTAATACATACGTATATGCATATAACACTATAATCTCTGAATCCTCATAAGCTCTATTAATTTTCACAAACTGAACATAACCAGGGATAATCAGCACTGAGATCAAGAAACAGAACAGCACCAGAACCTCAGAAACCCTCCTGAAGCTATTTCTCTTCTAAGGTACTAAGGACTTTGAACACCTAGACTATCTGTTAAAATACTTTACATACATGAAACCACATCATATGTTGTCTTTGGTATCTGGCTTCTTTCACTCATCCTTATGTTTGTGAAATTCATCCATGTTGTATACAGCAGCAGTGTGTTCCTTTGCAATGACAGATTTCCATTGTGGAAAAACATCTCCATTTATTTATCCATTCTACTGATGATGGGCATTTGGGTAGATTCTAGCTAGGGCTGCTATGACCATTTCAGGGCATGTTTGTACATGAACACATGGATGTACTGCTGTTATGTACCTACCTGGGAGTAAAACTACTGCATTGCAGTTATACATACATTCAGATTTTGAAGATACTGCAAATGTATGACACCTTCTCAGAGAATTAAGGGCCCAGTTCTACCTTCTTCTGCATCATAATAATGACATCATATACCAGGTCTGTACCAAATCCAATCTATCACCCAAGATTGACAGCCCCCAAATCAATCTATTTTCATCTACCTTAAAAATACTATATTTGCAAATATTGCCAAGGCTTATTTTTCCCCCTAAAGAACTGGCTATTAACTAAGAAGGGCAAAGGAAATTATATTGTAGCTAAAAGCAAAACATTACAAAAAAGAACAAGCTGCCTAATAAAACACAACTTGTAATTACTATTCACTTCAAAATAAATCAAATTATCCATATACACTCAACCACTTACTAGTAAATTAGTGAAAAAATATGACAGTACTGAACATTTAATTGCTTCTATTACAAAATTTCCAAACTTAAGCTTAGCTTATCAGACAGGCAAGGGGAAATTAGTTAGCAATTAGTTAGCAACAGATGCAACAGTAAAAACCTGTTAGAACACAGCTCCAGAGTTAATCTTCCCCAAGTTTATTATGACCATCTGCCCATTTCTTTTTTAAGTCTTCACTTTGGACAATCCTACTCAGTACCTCCAAACAAATTAATTTTTGCTTTTTTTTTTTTTTGATCAGTATCTTTTCTAATATCTTCAGTTTATAAGTTTCTAAAAGCTCTGTTATCTCAAACTGCAAGTTTAATTTCCTTTCCAGAATGCTTCTTTCCCCAAAGATTAAGCCTCTGGAGAATGGCAGATGAAAAGACCATTGAGCAATGGTAGGGCTTAAATAAATTAAGGCTTCTAGGCTATGTTGCTACTTCCTGTTTCCACAAGGTAATCTTTTTTCAGGTTATTAAACATCACTTGTGACCTTTAGAAAGAACTCCCTGAAGTCATTCATCAATAATAAAATCTGGTTTGACTCTCACAATAGTGAATAATACAAAATGATGTCAACTTTCAATCATAAGATGTAATAATGCCTATTATATATTTTCAAAATTACTAAATAGCTTTAAGGTGGTCCAAATTACATTTAAATATATTTTACTTGGCGCCCCAAATTAAGAAAATACAAATAAACATAATTAAGAAAGACAAATGGGAAGTAAAAATAAAGTATTTATGAAAGATTTATTATGTACCCAACACTACTCTAAGGCCTAGAGAGTCCAGGATGAATAACACAAATATATAGCAAGCACTCTGCCCTCATGGAGCTAAAGATGCAGGAGAGGAGTAAAATAGAATAAGTAATTACATGGATAAATTCTAATAAGTGGTATGCAAGGTGCTCCCTGAGGCCATGACATCAACTAAATGTGGGTGGGTAGCAGGTATGTCAGGGGGTGACTGGGTTATGTACAATAGGTGATACAGTTAATGAGTGTAAAATGTGCTAGATCTACTATCCATAACCAACACCATTTGCAGCTAGGTAAATGATACTCATCATATGTTTCCATTAGTAATTTCAATGTAACTAATTTCTTGAGCATTCATTTTTATTTCAACTACTTGTAAGCAACACAAAGGAATGCAGAGATGACTAAGGTGTGGCGACAAGGAGTAGACGATCTATTCTATGGGGGAAGAAGTCCTACAAAGGACCAGCAAGATTGCAACATGAAATGTACCACATTGAGTTATGCATAGAATCAGGTGTAAAGGAACCTAAGAAGAGGCAGGGGTAAGCTCCAGAGAACAAGGTTATCCAATGCTGGATGCTTCTAGCATTTTTCCAGGCCCAGAAAGAGGACAGAGCACTCCTGGGAAAGGGACTAGGCATAAAAGGTTGAAAGGAGGTGCACAGGTCATGGTGTGTTTGATGAGCAGCCTGTAGATGGGCAGAATGACAGAAGAGGAGACTGAACAGTCTTGGCTTCTTGGCCATCTGTGTAGATTGCTGAAGAAAAGTTACTATGAGAAAATCTTGCTGACCTATACAAACTCTAGCTCAATGACAATACATCATTTTGTGTAGGTAGCAGAATGCAGTTATCTTCAACTAAATTACTATAGCCAAATAAGTTAGTTTTGCTATAAAGCCATAATTATGTTCTTAAGAAACCTCACATTATTAAAAGGCATATTAAATAAATAGCTATTTCCATATGAAAAAGGAGGGTTATGTTTGCCGAGAGTAAAACTAGATCATTTTTCCTACAGGAACTTCAACAATAAAGAGTAGAATTACTATGGAAGTCAGTATGGAGGGTCTTCAAAAGATGACGAATGGAACTACAGTAAAACACAACTATACTACTCCTTGGTATTTATCCTAAAGAATTTAAGTCAGCATACTATAGCGATACGTGCATACTCAATGGATGGAACTTCAGAACATTATGTTAAGCAAAATAAGCCACAGTCAAAGAAATCAAGGGTCTTATGTTTTCCCTCACATATGAAATCTAAAGAGGAAAAAAGAGAAGTTAGAGGAGGTGATCTCATAAAAATCAAAGGGAGATCAGTGGAGTAGAAGAAAGGGACAAGGGTGGGAAGGGAAAGGGGAAATACTGCAGGATGATACTGGCCAAATTATATTGTTCTACCGTGTGCATGTATGAACATGTAATAACAAATTCTCCCATTATACATGGACAGCACAGAAAACCTGAGCTGAGTTCACACCCACTAAAAGCAAAGAAGCCTGTGCTGCCAGCTGGCCTCCTGCTAGGCACAGAGCGCAAGGTGAACCCTGTGCCCCATGGGCAACTGCTTCCTTCCTACAGGCCCAGGGCTCCCTCAGGTGCTGAAATCACAACCCCTAGTAGTCCAGAATATTCAAACCCTGCTCCTAGCTCAGTCAGTTACATAACAGCCAGTTCTCAGGAGAATTGCCAGTTCTCAGAATGAAAATTTATACTGTAAGGAAAATATTAATTAGTAATGTTTGTTTAAGGTCTCTTACAGCAGATAAGATCACCAAAACAATGCTCTGAAAAGTGAGGACTGCTCTACAGGTATAACAACAGCAAGACATATCCTGTTACTTGTTTTAAATGATGATGTCTCATCATCTAAACTCAGGCTGTCTTTGAGCCAAGCCAACATGCCTATTAATACCAGAAATAACTTCCACAGCAAGCACTTTCTTCTCCTTAAGGAGGAAGAGAGAAAAGGAAAATGCTCCCTAGTCAAACCCATATCTTTCTTATTTGCCCTCTGGGCTGCCAAACATACCAGCTCAGCCAAGACTGCAACGAGGAATCTAATAACTGGCTTTTTAAAACATTGCCAGGGGACTTCAACTGTGTGGTGGGCTTTCAATAACAGTGACTAACTATTGACTGGCCTTGACCTCATTCTGCTCTTCCTGAATGTCCTCATGCAGGATCTCATGCACAGTAGTGACATAACTGAAGAGAATTGTCTATTTTTGCAATTGTTCACTCAGCATCAAAGGCACGTTGCCATAATTATACACACACTTAGTTTTTGTGAGCAAGAAAGGGCAGTGGGCAGATGACACTTGTTAATCAGTGATGTTCCACACACTGGGGGCCCACAAAATTAGTGCCAACTGCTAATTTATTTTAAAGGAGTACACCTTCTCCTTTGGGTATGGTAGAGAGAGGGATTCAATAAAGTAATAAAAGAACATCGTTTAGCTAAGCAATCCTGTGATTCTGAAAGGAAAGCTACAGTCTCTAATGATTACAATGGTCAAGGTGTACATATAAGCCACAAAAATCAATCCACAACTTTAAAGTATTAATCTAAATATTAAGTATTGGAAAAGGCAATCTCAATTTTAAGATATTCAAATAAAACTAACAAGAACAAACTTCAATCCACATTGTAGAAAATTGGAAATTTTGCCCTAAGATTGTTCCAAGGTGCATTTTTTTCCCTTAAAAATGCAACCTTCATCTAAAATTAAGGTTGGGCACCAGCTGCCGGCAGGAAGCATGCTTTCTGGTCTGTTGCTCTGTGCTCTGATTCTACAAAGGCAGCCCTGCCTCTGTGGGTGGGGCCTGAGTTATCCAGAACTACCTGCGTTCTTCTTGAAATCCTTCAGTTACAGTTGACAAGGAAGAGAGTGTACATTCCCATCTTGCTTCATTCCATATCTAGTAGCCCTGAGATCATTTCCCTTTTCACTACTAGTTGCCCCCAGATCTGACTTTAGCATTCTACCTGACAGTAGAATGCATTTTGATACATTGTATACAAATGGAGCACAACTTCTTCCTCTGGCTGAACATGGTGCGAGTCACACTGGTAATGTAATCATACATGCTGATTTATTTTTTTGTTTGTTTGTTTATTTCTTTTTGAATTCTTTTTCTTTTTTAAATTTATTTATTCTAATTAGGTATACATGACAGCAGAATGCATTTTGATTCATTGTACACAAATGGAACACAATTTTTCATTTCTCTGGGTGTACACAATATAGTTACACCATATGTGCAGTCATACATGTACCTAGAACAATGATGTCCATCTCATTCCATCATCTTTCCTGCCCTCATGTCCTCTCCCCTCCCCACCTCCCCTTTGACCAAAGTTTCTCCATTCTTCCCATGCCCCCTGACACATTATGGATCGGCATCCACTTATCAGAGAGAACATTCAGCATTTGGGTTTTGGGATTGGCTTACTTCGCTTAGCATATTCTCCAACTCCATCCATTTACCTGCTAATGCCATAATTTTATTCTCTTTTATTGCTGAGTAATATTCCATTGTGTATATATACCACAGTTTCTTTATCTATTCATCTATTGAAGGGCATCTAGGTTGGTTCCACAGTTTAACTATTGTGAATTGAGCAGCTATAAACATTGAAGTGGCTGCATCACTGTAATATGCTGTTTTTAAGTCTTTAGGGTATAGACTGAGGAGTGGGATAGCTGGGTCAAATGGTGGTTCCATTCCAGGTTTTCTAAGGAATCTCCAAAATGCTTTCCAGATTGGTTGTACCAATTTGCAGTCCCACCAGCAATGTATGAGTGTGCCTTTTCCTTCACATCCTCAACAACACTTCTTGTTGTTTGTATTCTTGGTAACTGCCATTCTGACTGGTGTAAGATGAAATCTTAGAGTAGTTTTGATTTGCATTTCTCTAATTGTTAGAGATGTGGAATATTTTTTCATATATTTTTTAATTGTATAACTTCTTCTGACAAGTGTCTGTTCAGTTCCTTAGTCCATTTATTGATTGGGTTATTTGTTATTTGGTGTTAAGTTTTTTGAATTCTTTATATATCCTAGAGATTAGTGCTCTATCTGATGTGCATGTGGCAAAGATTTGCTCCCAGAATGTAGGCTCTCTGTTTACCTCATCGTTTCTTTTGCTTTTTACTTTGAAGCCATCCCATATATTGATTTTTGCTTTTATTTCTTGAGCTTTAGGAGTCCTGTTAAGGAAGTCGGGGCCTAATCCAATGTGATGAAGATTTGGGCCTGCTTTTTCCTCAATTAGGTGCAGGGTCTCTGGGTTAATTCCTAGGTCCTTGAAATGCCAATCTATTTTTAAAATATTTAATCCAGATTCATTTTAAGTTTTTTGAGTTGCAGATGGGCACAATTATCTTTATTTTATTTATTTCTTTTTATGTGGTGCTGAAGATGGAACCCAGTGCCTCACATGTAAGAGGCAAGTGCTCTACCACTGAGCCACAACCCCAGCCCTCCAGATTCCTTTTTTTTTTTTTAATATTTTTTTATTTTCTTAGTTGTAGGTGAACAGAATATCTTTATTTTATTTTATTTTTTAATGTGGTGCTAAGGATCGAACCCAGTGCTTCACGCATGCTAGACAAGCACGCTACCACTGCGCCACAATCCCAGCCCCCAGATTCCTTTTAATGCCACTTATTCAGTGACTAGTAACATTTCTCTCTCTGTGAGCTCTTGTTTTCATCTTGCTCAGTTCCCTGAGGCACCTCCTTTTCCAGGAAGGAAATGTCCCATTTCATTTAAGCCATGGTCATGGGGGAAATTCATGTCAAAATTCTAGTCCACTCAAAATAATGTTTGACAATTACCATAAAAAAAAACAGCACTTCCAGTCCTCTTCACTAAAAGGTAAAAGGAAATGCTAGTACCAGTAGGCTTTAGACACCTCACATAAGCAGAATCCTGCAGATTCTATGTTGTCACTGCTTCATATGATAAATAATACTTTAGGTCAAGGCAAAAAAGTAGACACATAAGCAAATAATTCATCCCAGAAAACTCTATTGTTTTGTTTAAAACACAGCTTTTCAATTATAGTTAAAGAGAAATATTCATTTATTTGTTCATTCATCTATCCAATATTTAGCACAAATTTTCTTGAGTAGCTACTATGTGCATTATTCCAGGTGCTAGGGAAATAGCAGTGAACAAGACAGACAAAGTTACAAGGTCCTAAGCAACTTAGTGAGACCCTGTCTCAAAATTTAAAAAAAGTATAAAGGGCTGGGGATGTAGCTAGGTAGTTAAGTGTCCCTGAGTTCAATCCCCAGTACCAAAAGAAAAAAGAGAAAGAGACAAAGTGAGAGAGAGACAGAGACAGAGACAGACAAACAGACAGACAAAGTGTTTGATATCATGGAGCTTATGTTCCTCCTAGTGCTAAAACAGACAAAATACAAAAAGAGAATTTTATCACCGAAGGCAGCAATAAATGCTATGATAAAAGAGAAAGTGGACAGGAGACAAATAAATGGGAAGGCCAGGTTGGATGGGTGGGTCAGGAAGACTTCTTAGAAGAAGTTATGTTGGAGCAGATATCTGAAAGACACAAGAGAACACTCCATGCTCTGGGGGAAGAACATTCTAGGCTAAGGGTCTGAAGTCCTAGAGGTGGGAATCAGCTTGTGTAGAGACAAGAGGAAGGCCAACGTGGCTGGGGACAAACAGGAGGAGTCACAGGCTGGGAGAGAGAAGCCAGATTACCTGGGGTCCTGAGGGCGATGGAATTGTGTCCTAAGTACCCTGGAAGGTTTTAAGCAGAAGAGAAAAGTAGAGGAACCAGCAGTTTTTAAGATCACTCTGTCTGCTGCTGGGAAGCAGAGAGGAGGGTAAGAATAGTATTGGAGACCAGTTAGGAGGCTTCTATAGGAGTTTGTATTAGCTGGTGTGGCTTGGGCTCGGACAGAGCAGAGGAAGTAAGAGTCATTACATTACTCAGAACACATCTGGAGTTAGGGCCAATGGACTTGCTTAGACTGGGCACAGGGAGTGGAGGGAAGAGGGGCCTAAAGAACTGGATAAAGCCAGGCATGGTGGCGCACACCTGTAATCCCAGCAATGTGGGGCGGGTGGGGTGGGGTGGGGCTGGCAGTGAGGGTTGAGGCAGGAGGATTACAAATTTGAGGCCAGTCTCAGTAACTCAGTAATACCCTGGTCTCAAAATAAAAAATAAAAAGTGTTGGTAAAGCACCCCTTGGTTCAATCTCCAGTACCAAAAAACTGGATGAAGATAGGGTAATTAAGAGAGAGGCAGAGTTGTTTGAGGGCATCGAGAGCTCTGTTTGAAGCTGCCAAGTCTGAGGTGCTTATTAGATGCCATCTGGGTATCTAGCAGCCCATGTCTAGGGCTCTGGGAAGAGGACTGGCACCACAGAGATAAAAAGAGATCACCAAGAGACAGAGGACAGAGGGTAGAGGGAAGCATCTTGAAGCAGCAGCAAAGGCAACTGAACAAGAGCAGCCAGTGAGGTGGGAGGAGAAGCAGGAGAACGGGTGGCCCAAGAGCCAAAGGAAGGACAGGGAAGGAAGGGAGTCACCAACTGCATCAAATGCCACTATTTGGTCTAACATAAGGACTGAGAACTATCCACTGGATTCTGGAAGACAAAATATACCACAGCAATGCCGTAACAATGACAGTGGTGAAGAGTGGGGGATGAGGGTGGGAGAGGTTAGGGGTGGGGAAAGCAAACGCCTGACTGGAGCAGGCTGGAGAGAAATTGGGAAAGGAAGAGGTGGAAGAGTGGGTATAGACGAATTAGGCACATCTTTCACAGTCTTTTGTTATAAAAAGGACAGAAAAACGGGGCAGTATCTGAAGAAAAATATGTGGTCAGGAAGGATTTTTTTTTTTTTAAGATGGAAACTCTTATGTCATCTTTGTATGTTGCTAAGAATGAGCAGGTCAAGAGGGAAAAAATCAATAGTGTAGGAGTGAGGGAATTATTGCAGGTGTTATGTCCGTGACCAGGGGACAGGAAGTGGGATTAAGTATACTGACTGCCTTCCATAGGGGCATAGACAGTGCATCCTCTGTTAACAGTTGGGGGTATCTGGGGACACCTGCAGGTGGTAGGGGGATGAGAACGATTTTTCAGTTTTCTCAGTAAAAGTAAGAAGCCAGGTTTGGGCTCATGGGGTGATCCCAAGAAAAGGCAGAAAAGGCTTTATGTAGACAGAGACAATAACAAGCCTCGGGCTGGATGCATGGAGGTGCCAGAGCCTACCTGGCAGCCCAGCTCCCAGCAAGAGACCTGCCAAGCCCATTCCTAAGGAGAGGAATACCTACTTAGCAGCCAGGAGAGGGTAGAAGGTGGCAAATCTCTTGGGAATCAGGACCAGGCAGAAAAATACTAGCAACCTTTTAACAATGCTTTAAAAATAAAATCTTTGATCCATTTGCTCTCAATTTTTTTCAGAGAATTCTTCCTAGTCGGTGAGAAAAATACAAATGTCCTGATAGGAAAAATAGACTAAGGTCATTTACAAAGAATTCATAAGTTTAAAAAAAGGTGACTGGCCAACACATATGAAAAAAATTGTATTTTATCCATAGAGAAAAAAAGTGGGTGGTGGCTGCCAATGGCTGGGGGCAGGGGGTGGGGAAGGGAATTAAGTGTTTAATGGGTGCAGAGTTTCAGTTTGGGAAGATGAAAAAGTTCTGAAGGTGGATAGTGGTGATGGTTATACAATAATGAGTGTTCTTATTGCCACTGAACTACACATTTAAAAATGGTAAATATGGTATATTTTGTTAAATGCTGTTTAACATAATTTTCTTTAAAATTGCATTTTATTGGCAAAAGAAATGCAAATTAAACAATGAGGTGACACTTTGCATGTATGCTGTGTCTTTGGTGAGGACACAGAGTGGGCAAGGAGATCTGCAAAATGAATGAATGAGGGTGGCAGAGATGGGGGTTGAGCCCCCTCCCAGCCTGCTGGGTGCAGGTTAAGCAGGTGTTGTTTTCCCAGAGAGCCATGAGACTCAAATATTTTGGTCCTGTCAGAAATCTATTCTGAAGAAATAGTAGCCAGACTCAGAATAACTAAATGCATATGTCTTGACTCACTGCAGGCTGGAAGGCCAAAGGGCACCACAGGTGGACAACTGGAAGAAATGTCTGAAAGATAAAGAGACCAGGGAACCCACCACTCTGCCCAGCTCCAAGAAGACTGTGAGTTTCCCATCAGAAATGTGAAATCATCTTAAAATCAAAAACCAGAGTTGCTGGAAAGAGAAAGAGTGGGGAAGAAGGTCAGGAGTCCATCTGGATATTATTTAAAGGGATCAGAATGGCTGAGTCAGGTGTCTCTGACACACTTTATAAACACACATCTTTTCAGACTTTCCAGGTCTGGCATGTGTATCAGCAGGACACTGTTAGGTCCCTGGGCCAAAGTACTTCCATTTTTACGATCAGCACGTGCCCACCCAGGAATGACCTTCCTGTTAGGCCCACCCCAAAAGAGTCCCTAACTACTGAAATCACAGCAAAGAAGCCAAATGACAATCATAGGACCAGACAGGTTATTTTTTAACTATTCCATTATACTTGACTATATAGTTAATAAGTTTTTCCAGCAGGCTGCTGTGCCTTACAGAAGGGCAGCCTGGCAGATATTCTCTGTCAATAAACCTTTGCTTGAACTCAGAGATGCGTCTCTCATGGATATTTGTGCCAGCTACCCTAACAGACACAACATAAAATATGTGGGATGTTGTGTTCACAGTGGCAGTATCTGAAAGCAAAAATATTAATAACAGGCAGTAAAAATGATTAATAAATTGTGGCACATTTATATGTTAGAACATTACTTGTCACTAAAAATTATTATATTTCAGATTATAAATGAATTAAGAAAAAGCTCATAGTATAATGATTAAAATTGAGACAACTGGCAAAATTTGAATCAGGTCTGTGGATTAGACAATAATTCTGTATCAATGTTGATTCTCCTGATTTTGATAACTATGCTGTAGTTAAAAAAGAAAGTAACACTGATCATGGTGGCACACACCTGTAATCCCAGTGACTTAGGAGGCTGAGTCCAAAGGATCATAAGTTTGAGGCCAGCCTCAACAATGTAGTGAGGCCCTAAGGAACTTAGCAAGATCCTGAGGCTGGGAGTGTGACTCAGTGATAAAGTGCCCCTGGGTTCAATTCCTGGCACCAACAAAAAAAGAAAGAAACAAAAAGAAAACTTCCCTGTTTTTAGGATGCTTCAAAGTACCTAGAGGGAAGGTGGAAATCATGAATATACTCACTCCCAAATTATTTCAAGAAAAAAATAATACACAGAGAGAATGATTAAGTAACTATGCAAACTGTTAACAATGGGAGATCTGGTAGAGGTTATAATTTTTAACAAAAGCCAATAATCCAATATGGAGAAAAAAGGAGCTAAAGAAATGGATAGGAAATTCACAGGAAAATAAGGATGTCTAACAAAATTACATGGACTAATCTTCAACTTCACTAATGAGAGAAATACAAATTAGAACAATAATGAGTTCTTGTTTTTATCCCTGTCACCAAGGATGTGGGAAAACAGGCATTCCTAGACACTTTTGGTACTGCCTTTCAGAGTTATGGGGAGTTCTTTGATGAATTTAGAAATATGTGTGCCCTTTGATGCGTCAAGTCCACTTCTAGGAACCTGTTCCACAGACTGAAAGTCAGGTGCAAAATCTCATGGAAAACATAATCCTTACTAGGTTAATTTAAAAGCTACAAGTAAATTATGAAAATGGTAACAATAGCCGGGCGCGGTGGCTCACGCTTGTAATCCCAGCACTTAGGGAGGCTGAGACAGGAGAATCGCAAGTTCAAAGCCAGCCTCAGCAATGGCGAGGCACTAAGCAACTCAGTGAGACCCTGTCTCTACATAAAACCCAAAATAGGGCTGGGGATGTGGCTCAGGGATCGAGTGCCCCTGAGTTCAATCCCCAGTACCAAAAAAAAAAAAAAAAAAAAAAAAAAAAAAAAAAAAAAACAA
>PVHX01018796.1:0-29581 GCA_004024805.1 Geosciurus inauris
AATTGCAAAACTATGGAAGCAACCAAGATGCCCTTCAATAGATGAATGGATAAAGAAACTGTGGTACATATACACAATGGAATATTATTCAGCAATAAAAGAAAATAAAATTATGGCATTTACAGGCAAATGGATGGAACTGGAGAACATTATGCTTAGTGAAGTAAGCCAATCCCAAAAAACCAAATGCCGAATGTTCTCTCTGATTAGTGGATGAGGATACATAAGGGGGATGGGAATGGGAAACATAGCAGAAATGCAGGAGTTCTGGATGCGGCAGTGGGGAGGTGGGAGGAAAGAAAGGGTAATGCGTATAGTAATGATGGTTGATTGAGAGGGTCATTATTGCCCCTGGTGCAGGTATGAAGACACAAATAATGTGACTCTATCTGATTTGAAACCAGAGAATTGGAAAAACTGAGCTCTGTATATGTACTATGACTTGAAATGCATTTAAATAAAATAATTAAATTTAAAAAAAATACAGCACTAATTTCAAACAATACCAACTGGTAAATGCTAAGATCAGTAGGCAAAAGTTTAAGGAGAAATAGGATAACTGCATAGTCTTAAAATATATTCTCCCTTATTATTTATTAATTACATAGGGAAAAATAGTTAAGATGGCAGACACAAGTTTAACTAAGTGATCGAGGTTAACATCACCAGTAATAGGACATAGCAACATCATGGACCTCCTGATGGGATGTACTGAGAAAGGTATATCACTCCTGTGCTGTGTGTCCCTATAATTTGGGACATAGCAATGCTTTTCTACACAAGGATAAGGTAAACATTTTAGGCTCTGCAGGCCATACAGTCTTGGTTACAATTATTCAACACTACCAGCATAGCACAAAAGCAACCACAATCAACAGAGAAAAAAGGGTACCATTATGTTCTAATAAAATTTTTATAAAAACAAGTGAATACTTTTTGTTGGTCCCTGTAAAAATACTAACTTTAATCTAACCATGAGAAGCACTGAAACTGTGGGACAGTCTACAAAATACACCTGTCCAGGATATTTTAAATGTGTCATGGTCATACAAGACAATGAAGGTGAGCAGCCTCAGCATAGTAATGGCATAGGAAGCCTGAGCTCTCTTATCCCCTCAGAGACACCAATTTAACAGTATGAGGTCCAAAAGGCCTTTCTAAAAACTCCAGAAACTAGTTAAGAAGTCACAGTACTGCAGTTTCAGTATCCCTGTTCTTGACAAATGCGATGCTAAGAATAGCCACATTAAAACAGCAAATAAAAGCCTTTGCATTTTATCCATCAAAAGCCTTCTCCAAAGCCAGCAGTCAGTGCAATTGTTCAGAAAAATTGTTCAGTTTTCCCTGCAAAGAACTGCTGGAAGGACTACTTTCTTGTCATGGCTGACTTTAAGAGCTGATGGGAAATTGGCATACTTCGGATGCCTGGGAGCTGCTGAGAAAAGGACAGCAGGGTCATCAACTGCAGAACGAGAAGCCCGTAGTACCAGTTATAAACACCAGAGGGAGCAAGAAACTAATAACACCTGAACAGCAGTCCCACCTCTAACAAGTTACAAACGTAAACCCTAAGAAGATACATCTCCAGAAAACATTAGAGATGGCCAATATAATTCACTGGGTTGATTGGTGGAGGCATTTCCCTGTACAAAATCAATTTAAAGATTAGGAAGTTAAGGGCTATGGATGTAGCTCATGTGCCCTGGTTTTAATCCCCAGTACTGCAAAAAAAAAAGAAAAAAAGAAAAAGAAAGAAAAAGACAGACAGACTAAGAATTAGCCACTTTTCGAAATACCCAAATTCTGGCACAAAATTATCCAATAAAGAATTCAATAAATTTAAGAATACACAGACAAGCTGGGCGCGGTGGCTCAAGCCTGTAATCCCAGCACTTAGGAAGGCTGAGACAGGAGAATCGTGAGTTCAAAGCCAGCCTCAGCAATGGCGAGGCGCTAAGCAACTCAGTGAGACCCTGTCTCTACATAAAACACAAAATAGGGCTGGGGATGTGGCTCAGTGGTTGAGTGTCCCTGAGTTCAATCCCCAGTACCAAAAAAAAAAAAAAAGAATACACAGACAGCTAAACAATTAGGAAAATGATAAAAAATGAGAATTATCAATAAAGAGAATTATGAAAATGACTAAATAGAAATTCAGGAAGTTTAGGATTATAATTAGTGATCTGTAAAAGTTCACTAGAGCAGTTCAGCCAGAGTTAAAAAGAAGATTCAATGAATCTCAAGATGGGTCATCTGAAATTACTCAATACGACAATTTAGGAAAAAAAATGAAGGATATGAAGGAAGTCTGAGAAACTTACAAGATATCATCAAGCAGACCAAAAAAGGAATCATGAAAATTTCACAAGTGAAGTCAATGGGACAGAGGGTCTATTTGAAGAAATGATGGCCAAAGAAATTCTAAAATCTGAGGAAGGAAACAAGACATCCAAATTCAAGCTCAATCAATGAACCCCACACTAAGATATCTTATGACCCAATCTATCAAAAGCCAATGCAATGACAAAGAGAATTCAAATCAACAAGAGAAAATTACATCATTGTATATAAATGAGTTCCCATTTTATCAGTGAATTTTTAAGGAGAAACTTGAAAAAAGGAAATGTGAACGAACACACATTCCAAGTACTTAAAGAAAAAGTGTCATTCAAGAAATCTGTATTCAGCAAAATCAACCTTCAAAATTAAAAAATACAGATACTCCAGATTTAAAAAGCTAAGAGTTTATTACCACTAGACTAGCCATGTAAGAAACCCTAAAGAGTCCAGCAAGTTGAAAGAGGACACAAGATGGGAACACACAAAAATATACAGACTTCTTCAGTAAAGTAAATATATAATCATACACAGAATTCTGTCCTATATTGGTAATATGTAAATCACTTTTACTCTGCCAGAGAATTTACAAGATAAAAGCATAAACAATAACTATAAAACTGTGTTAATAGATACAAAATATAAAAATATGTAATTTATGACAACTATAACAAAGTGGGGGGTGAAGAGGTAGTTTTTATAAGCAATTGAATGCATCACTTAAAAATAAACTGTTATAGCCAGGCGTGGTGGTTCACGCTTGTAATCCCAGCACTTTGGGAAGCTGAGACAGGAGAATCACGAGTTCAAAGCCAGCCTCAGCAATGGCGAGGTGCTAAGCACCTCAGTGAGACCTTGTCTCTACATAAAACACAAAATAGGGCTGGGGATGTAGCTCAGTGGTCAAGTACCCCTGAGTTCAGTCCCTGGTGCCAAACAAACAAACAAACAAACAAAAACTGTTACAACTTTAAGAATTTTTACAGCCCCTATAAAAACACAAAATATCCTTGTACCCTGTTGGTGGGAACATGAATTGGCACAGCCATTGTGGAAAAAGTATGGGGTTTCTTAAAATATTAAAAATAGAACTTATATTCAGAAATTTCACTTTAGAATGCATATCCAAAGGATATGAAATCAGTATCTGGAAGAGATATCTGCATTCCCATGCTCACTGCAACACTATTCATAGTAGTCAAGAAACAAACACTTTAAATATCTGTGAATGGATTTTGGGGGTGGAGGGTTGAGCTCAAGGGCGCTCAACCACTGAGCCACATCTCCAGCTCTATTTTGTATTTTATTTAAAGACAGACTCACTGAATTGCTTAGTGCCTTGCTTTTGCTGAGGCTGGCTTTTAACTCGCAACCCTCCTGTCTCAGCCTCTGGAGCCGCTGGGATTACAGGCCTGTGCCACTGGGCCCTGCTGTTGATGGATTTTTTGAGGATTAATAAGTACACATAATGGAATACTATTCCATCTTGTCATTTGCAACAATGTAGATAAACCTGAAAAACACTATGCTTAATAAAATAAGTCAGGCACAAAAACAAAAATACTGCATCATCTCACTTACATATGTATAATGTAAAAATGTCAAACTTATGGAAATAGAATACAATGCTGATTGCCAGGGGTTGGTACATGGTTTTGCTGGTCTAAGAGTTACCCAGGGTACAGAACTTTAGTTTTCAAAGATAAGTTCTAAGTATGGCAGTGACTTTTTAGATACAATATCAAAGGCAAGAAATTATGAAATGAGTATCTTGGACTTCATTAAAATTAAAAACTTCTGTTCTCTTAAGACAATACTAAGAGAATGAAAGAAAAATCACACTAGGAACAAATATCTGTCAAAGACTCAATCTGACTACTCTTGAGAACAGATCAGATATGCCCAAACTGGTACACATTGTGCAGAAAAAGCTCACCTACACTCTGCAAGTGTCAATATCAAAAAATAAAGGAAGGTAAAGAAACAATTCAAGATTAAAGGAAACTAATGATACATGATAAATGTACTGAGTGATCCTAAAGAGACCCTGAAGCAGGGTGTGGTGGTGCATACCTGTAGTTCCAGCTATCTGGGAGACTGAGGCAGAAAGATGGCTTGAAGTAAGGCATGGTGGCACGCACACACCAATAATTCCAGTGGCTCAAGAGTCTGAGGCAGGAGGATCTCAAGTTCAAAGCCAGCCTCAGCAACTTAGAGAGGCCCTAAGCAACTCAGCAAGAACCTGTCTCTAAATAAAATTCTTTTTAAAAGGGCTGGGGATGTGGCTCAGTGGTTAGCACCCCTGGGTTCAATCCTTGCCGCTGCCCCCCCCCCCCAAAAAAAGATGGGAAAAAAAATCTGTAATAAAATTCTCAAATTAGTGCTAAGTTTATTCTTAGGAAATACACACTTCAGAATTTGTTGTACCTAATTCTAAACAGTACAGAAAAAAGTACACGGGGGAAGCAAACGTAGCAAAATGTTAACAACTGGTGAAAACTGAGTAAACAGTAAACAAGGAGTTCTTTGTACTATTTTTGCAACATTTCTATAAATTTGAAACTATTTCAAAACAAAAAAGTTTTAAAAGAAGTACAAGGCTAGCAGACTAATTTTAGCTTATTGAAAGGAGAAATTATTCAAGACTAAAAAGCACCTTATAAAAGAAAATTATTTATCGAGCAAATACAAATCTTGTGGCATCTTAAAATTAGAATTACCCTTAAATATAAAATAAAAGAACAATGGTTTTTCAACTATTAGACAGGAAAACCCTGCCATCTGAGGAAATTTTTCTACTGTAACAAAATTGGCCCAACAGCTTCACAGAAGACATTAATAATAAAATTCTGAAATAAGGACTCCTCTCCCAAATACTCTTTAAACAAAAGCAAGCAAAAAGGTTCAAAAAGTTTTTAAAAAATTTGTTTATAGTGTTGAGGACTGAACCCAAGACCTCATAAATGTCGGGCAAGCGTTCTACCACTGAGCTACATCCTCAGCTCAATAAAATAAATTTTAAAATTTTTTTACCAAAGGTTAATTATGTATATCATCTACTCAGCAATATTCCACATTTATTTAAGTATTAATACCTTGCTGTTTACACTTTTAAAAATTTTCAGCCTCAAAGAAATGATAAATGTTTCAAATGATAGATGCCAATTATTCTTAGCTGGTCATTACATACTAATGTACACTGAACATCACTGTACTCCATAAAGATGTGCTATTAAGTCAATTTTTAAAAATTTTAAATTTCAGCCTGTTTGACAGCAGCAGATCCAGTAGGCCACAAACTCCAAAATTTATTACTGCCAGATATTCTGAAGCTCTCTGACCAAGGAAAATATTTTTTCAAATTTGATCTACAAATTTCCTGCACCGAAACAATCAATGTGGGTAATTTTTTCTTATTGTCTCTTGAATATAGTTTAAGGAATACAGTCCAGAGTATGACAAATGCAGCAAAACTACCTCATCCTGTTTGTCCCCTGAAGTGAATTTCTGGTCCTTAATGTATTCTGTGCTTAGCTGAGATGAAGTCTCATGAAAGAACTCCAAAGAACTCCAAAGGCTAATTGAAACAGAAAAGGTGGAACTCAGTTTGCTTCCTGGTATTTATTACTTTCTCCACTGGGAAATAAAATGCTTTTATTTTACATAAATAAATACATTTATTTTTACTAAAATCTGCTCTTTGAAATACATGTTAACTCCTTCCTAGTATTACTGTGCTTAGCTAGTTAGTAAAAATACTATAACAAACTTTGAGAAGCTAAATGATAACAAGTGCAAGTAAAATATGACAACATCTAAACCAAATGGCTACCTACAAAAGCGACTAATTTTAAAGCCACAATTAATACTATTAAAAGGAACTCAAAGTGCTGGGCACAGTGGTGCACATCTGTAATCCCAGTGACTTGAGAGGCTGAGGCAGGAAGATCCCAAGTTTGAGGCCAGTCTCAGCAACTTACGAGGCTCTAAACAACTTAGCAAGACCTGTCTCAAAATAAAAAATAAAAAGGGCTGGTGGGGATGTGGTCAGTGGTTAGGTGCCCCTGGGTTTGATACCAAAAAATAAATTAGTATACATACATAAAATAAAAGGAACTCAAATTCATTCCAAATATAGCTGGATTCCTTTTGAGATCAATAAATAATCCATAATTTAATGAAACAGTAGGTCTTATCAAATAGACAGATATATATACATATCTATAAAATTTAGGTGAGGTAAGATTTCTTGCTTGTAAGAAAATAAAGTACAGTTGGGGATAGATACAGCACAGTGGTAGAGTGCTTGATTAGCACATGCAAGGCCTGGGCTCAATTCCAAATACAGCCCAAAAAAAAAAGAAAAAGAAAAAGGAAAGGAAGAAATTATACACCCTTTCTGATAATCAATTTGCAAACATCTGTCAAACCAACCACTCGCCCCCCCCACCAAAAAATATATGTACACTGATTCAATGATTCCAAAACTTGCATTATAAAAATGAAAATGACCAGTATAAGGATATAAATAAAAATTCCATCAGATTATTAACAGTTTCTTTTTAAACTGTAAATAACTTAAATAACTAATGATTAATGTATGAGAAAAACAAAACTGAGACTTAGTATGTGCCAGGCACTACTTTAAGGACTTGACATTTATTACCTTATTTGAACCTCATAACTATCCTGTAACATGGCTTCCATTATACACATGATGAAAAGCACTCACAAATCCAATCTCTTGTCCAAGATATACAAGTTAGTAAAATTTAATCCCAAGCAGTCTGGTTCTAGAGCAAATTGCTTTAACCACTAATCCTATACTGCTATATTACATCCATATAGCATAACACTACAAAGCTATTAAAATTTGTGTGATGGATCAATACCTTACAAGAGAGAAAAATGGCCCCAAGATAGAGCTAGATTGTAAAGGTAGGCTATAAATAAAAATGTATTTTTATAATCACATTTAAAATTATACCTTGTAAATGCATAAACATGTTATGCATAAAATGACTTGAAGGATACATATAGCCTAAGTTTAATAGTGACTTTCTCAAGATGTAAAAATTACTTTTTTATATTGGCCAAATTATTGTGTGCACGTACAAATATGTAACAACAAATCCCACACTCATGTACAACTATAATGCACCAATAAAAAATGTGGAAAATAAAATTATGTTTTTCAGTGCTGGAGATCGAACCCTGAGTACAGTGCATGCTAGGCTCTACCACTGAGCTATAACCCCAGCACAAAATTATGAAAAACTGTTAACCTTCATTGTTCTTGTATTTTTCCAATTTTATAAAACAAATCATTTATTACTTTTGTTAGAAAATTTGATGGGGAGGGTACAAGCATTGCCTAGACTCCCTTTTAAAAAATATTTTGAGACAGGATCTCTCTAGGTTACCTAGGGCCTCAATAAATTGCTAAGGCTGACTTTGAACTTGTGATCCTCCTGCTTCAGCCTCCAGAATCACTGGGATTACAGATGTGGGCTACCACATCCAGCTGGGAAACATTTTTTAAAAATCTGCTTATCACTAATGAGGCTACATATTGATGTATTTATGAAATTCTGTCATACATACAAAGCTTGATCAGCTCCAGAAGTCCACAATCAGACTATCAACAACTAGGAAGAAAAAGTTGGGAAAACAATTTTAAATGTCTACTCTAAGAAGTTTAATATATGACTTTGTTATTTGTATACATATTCACCACCCTGGTTAGGAAACTGACATGATGAAAGGTTAAATAATTTGTCCTAAGTCTCACAACTGGTAAAGCCAGAATTTAAATACACTTTGTTTGCTTCAAATGCCCGAGTTGTAGGACACCAGGAGGAAAAAGGTTGAAAATAACCTTTGACCAATTAATTTACTAAGAAAAAATAAACTAACAAAGAATGAATAACTCACCATAAATTGATTAATGGCATGGGGAAAATTCATAAAACTAGGGTTTGTTTAAATGGGATTTTATTCCACAAAACTGGGCAAGTAACAATCCTGCATACTGTCTCCTCTTTAAATTAGAGGATCAGAGGCAGGAAATGTATCACATGCCTATAATCCTAGCAGCTCAGGAGGCTCAAGAAGGAGGAGCAGAAGTCCAAAACCAGCCTCATCAATTTAGTGATTCTGTCTCAAAATTAAAAAAAAAAATAAAAAGAGCTGGGGATGTGGATCCATGGTTAAGCACCCCTGGATTCAATCCCTGGTACCTAAATAAATAAATTAGAGGATTGTGGCTCAGTGGTAGAGTGCCTGCCCAGCAGGTTCAATCCCCAGCAAAAAAATAAATAATTAGGCACACCTGTAATCCTAGCACTTTGGGAGGCTGAGACAGGAGAATATTGAGTTCAAAGCCAGCCTCAGCAAGGCGAGGCGCTAAGCAACTCAGTGAGACCCTGTCTCTACATAAAACAAAAGAGGTCTGGAGATGTGGCTCAGTGGTCAAGTACCCGAGTTCAATCCCTGGTATCAAAAATTAATTAACTAATTAATTAATTAAAGGATGAGGGCCAGACATAGTGGCCTGTAACCCCAGTGACTCAAGAGGCTGAGGCATGAGGCCCTCATGTTCACAGACGGCACTGGCAACTTATCGAGACCCTATCTGAAAATAAAACAAAAATTTAAAAAGGGAGGGCTGGAGATGGATCTCAGTGGTAGAATCCCCTGGATCCAATCCCCAGAACAAAAAATAAATTAATAATATAATTATTGTAATTATAATTATAATATAATTATATATTATATGTAATATTTATTATTACTAGAAGATGAATAGATTTCCTGATTCTTAAAGTTCCCTTTTGGCTTAATTTTAGAAACTTTTGTACTAAAAATATGCTCCTCTCACTCCCCTCTACATACGCGCGCGCAAACACATACACACACTCATTTGCTCAAATTAAGTCAGATGAAACATGTACATTTATTTTAATATTCTTCATTTTTGAAAGAATCTGACAGCACACAATGCCAAACCAACTACATATAAATTAATGGAGAAAAATGCTTCTCCTGAAAAACCATAACTTTTGACAGATTAAATAAAATGCTTGCTAAAACCTTCACCCTGGCTGGAAGTGTAGCTCAGTAGCAGAGCACTTGCCTAGTAAAGCTCTAGAACCTGGCTTTGATCCTCAGCACCAAAACAAAACCAAACCTCTGCTGTACATAACTACAGCTAGGAAGCCCTGACTTATTTTCTGACTCCAGATTTTCTAATATGCCCCATCTCCAAAAGGAGATACATTCCCCCTCCTATCTGTAACATTAATTAACTTTCTCCTAGATGCTCCAGTAAAGATCTTGGTCTCCTTTCAATTCCTTCTTTCATCAACAGGTCACCAAGATGAATGCATTCACCAAATGCTAGTGAGAATTAGAGCAATAAGAACTCTCATTTTGCAATGTAAAATGATACAACCACTTTTTAAGGCAGTATGGCAGTTTCTTACTAAGCTAAACATATTCTTACCATATGATCTAGCAATCAAGCTTCTTGGCATTTATTTACCCAAAGGAGTCAAAAATTTATGTCCATATAAAACATATACAAAGATCATTTAAACCAGCTTTATTCATAAATGCCAGAACTTAGAAGCAACCAAGATACACTCCAATTGGTATATGAGTAAATAAACTGTGGTACATCCAGACAAATGTAATATTACCCAGCACTAAAAAGCAACTATCAAGCCAGAAGAAGACATGCTAGAGCCTTAAATGGTATTACTAATTAGAAGAAGCCAACATGAAAAAGGCTACATAATTTACTATTCCAGCTATGAAATTCCAGGCAAGGAAAACTATGGAGAAAGTCCACGGTTGTCAAAAGGGAAGAAAAGGGCAGAGGATGAATAGCTGGGAGAAGAAGAAAATGAAAATAAGCAGAGCATATGGGATTTTTAGGGGACTAACTTATTCTGTATAAAACTACAACAATAGATACATGTCATGATACATTTCTCCAAGCCCACAGAATGTCCAACACAAGAGTGAACCACAAGGTAAATTAAGGGCTTTGGGTAATAATGATGTCAATGTAAGTTCACCAATTTTAAACAAATATACTCCTCTAGAAAGGGATGTAGACGATGGGAAGAAGCTAAGCATGTGTGTAGGGAAGGGGTATACAAGAGATCTACTGTCTATGCAATTTTGCTATAAACTTAAAACTGTTCTAAAAATTGAAAGGTTTTTTTTTTAAAAAGGGTTTAGACTTCCAACTATGCCATTATGAAAAAGTGAATAAATTCTCACCTCAAAACATTCAAGTACAAAACTACCTATATGTGTGTTTAAATTCTACTCCCAGGGCTCAAGAAAATTAGCCAAAGACAAACTAATTGAAATGACATTTAATAACAACCAAAACAAGGGTAGAACTCTGGGTATGAACAATGAAGGTTTATGGCCTTTTTTGCCTAAAAGCTGCTCCCATTTCCTATCTCTACCTTCACAGCTTGGTTGGCAGAGTAGTTTGATCTGGGTGAAGTAGCTGTGAAAAACATCAGATTTGCTGACAGAGAGAGAATGTTCTGAGAATGAGGCACAGAGGCTGAAAAACCAAGGCCTCACTGTCAATAGAAGAGATAAATAGGGGAAATGTAATTCTGGTAGCCCAAGGACGCAGCTCTACCACAGGCAAATTTGGTCTAACCAACTCTGCTCTGGCACTATTATTTTTTTTCCCCAAACAGGTATATAATGTGAATGTTCCAAAAAATTTTAACTGATGAAGTTATTCAAAGAAAAACTCTTGGAGACAATTGTTTTAAATACTATGAAGAAAAATAGAATTCTGTGCAAAAGTTCTCCTCTATAAAATGGTAATATAACATTCCCTAAAATTATGAAACTTAAATAATGTAAAATAATAGTTTTTAAAAACACATAGAAATGTGTGGATACACAAGAGGTATATCAATGAAAAGCCATAAAGAAAATTAGATTTAAGGCTCTAGTGAATAATAAGTTCCTGAGGACTTAAGTCTTAAGATAATCAGATCATCAAGATAAGATAATCAGATCATCAAGTTAAGATAATCAGAGCCAGGAGTGGCCGCCCACGCCTGTAATTCCAGGGGCTCTGGAGGACGAGGCAGGAGGATTGCAGGTTCCAAGCCAGCCTCAGCAATTTAACAAGGCTGTAAGCAACTTAGTGAAACCCTGTCTCAAAATAAATAAATAAAAAGGGCTGGGGATATAGCTCAGTATCTAAGTGCCCCTGGGTTCAAAAAAAAAAAAAAGATAATCAGCGGTGTTTAATGAAGATATGAAAAAGCTAAAGAGGAAAGAGCAATGTGAAAAGAAAGAGCTAAAGGACTGTTGCAATCATTAAAATTTGAGGCCATGACTATCTGACTCAGGATAAGAAGAAGATAGAATGGTTAAAATTTAGAACAAAAAAGAAAAAGAAAATTGTGGCAGACAGGTTCTAAAAGAGTTAAATTTTTAAATGTCATGGTAAATCCAGGTGAATGTGAGAAAGGTGATGTAAAAAAAGCTCAGACAAGAAGAAAGTTGTAGGGGGAAAAGTGAGTTCAGCTTTGACAAACTGGCATAGGAATGCTAGCTGACATCTAAGTGAAAATGTCTAGCAGGCAACTGAGAAAAAAAATGCAGGAATAATGGTTTTCAACCCTAGATCTTTTTCAACTATTCAAACTAATTTCTATCTGCCAAATCTTGCCTTTCTGCTTGGCAGACACTAGATTTCTTTTTCTTTTTTTGAGGCACTGGGGATCAAATCCAGGGGCACTTCACCACAGAGCTACATGATGAGCTCTTTTTAAATTTTGAAATAGGGTCTTGCTAAGTTGCTTAGACTGACCTCAAATTTACGATCCTCCTGCCTGAGCCTCCCAAGTAGCTGGGATTACAGGCTGCTGAGCCACCAGGCCCAGTTGAGACACCAGATTTCTTAAAGAACCCTGGCCCTGGCCTTTGGTTTTCTGATCTTTAAAACACAGAAGTACACACAAGAAGCCTGTGGGAGTGGTATTAAGTGAACTAATGTTTCATACTGGCATGTCTCTTCTCATGCAGACTTCAAGAGCATAGCTCCCAATAATAAAACACCTGAGGTTCTGACTTTTCAACAATAGCTATAGATACACTTATACTAAAAGTTATAAGCAAGCTATAATAAATTTACATTTATTAGAATGATTATTATTAAAGTTGAGCTTTAGAAACTAGGAACTATTTTATTTTGTACACCATACCAATCAATAACTAGTACCTAGGAAGTACTCCAGTAATATGCAATGAAAGAATGAAAGAGAGTGCTCAATGTCTTCTGAATCTGAAAATCTAGGTATTTATATTGAAAAGAGAATTGGACTGAAAAATAAAATAATGAACATCATCCTCATAAAGGTAGTAACTAGCCAGGTACAGTGGTACACACCTGTAATCCTAGTGATTCAGGAGGCTGAGGAAGGAAGATCACAAGTTCAAGGCCAGTTTCAGCAACTTAGTGAGACCCTTTCTCAAAATAAAAATAAAAACACTGGAGGTACAGGTCAGCGGTAGAGCACCCCTGAGTTCAATCTCCAGTACCAAAAGAAAAAAATAGTAAGGCTGAAAATAAAGACTGTTTGCTAAGATGGCCTGCTTAGTTAAATCTGTGGAATTAGACAAGATTCTGCATCTTTTAATCACTCGATAAATGAAATTATCTTCTAATAGCAAATGAAAGTAAGAATTTAATATACTCTGTATATCATTAATTCACATAATAACTGTCCCTCCCCACTGTATTAATGAGAAAATTAAAACCATGGGTATTCATTATGATTCTAGTCACAAAGCAAGTAAGTCATCTACTTTTTTTGTTTCCTAAGTGATCTGGAATGTGCATATGCTAAATTATAAGTTACGTTCTGAAAGCCAATCAAAAATTCCACTTGTCTGATACCGTATGAAATTTCCAGACAGAAATAACCACTTATATGTTAACAAGCCGTTAACTTTCCAAAGCAAAAATTTAGATTCCTGAAAGTCAGACCTCAAGAATTTCTATGCTCTTCCAGGGTATCTTCCCTTTTAATCCTAAAGCAAATGTGAAATATTACAAATACCAGAAATATTTTTTATCACCAATAAGTCACATCATTAACACACACTTACCCTTAATAAAAACAATTTTAGTAGTTTATGCTACAAATTATTTTATAAAGAAAATGAAAATAAGAATCACTGTACACAGATTAACAGGACCTCTGAAAGGTACAAATTCCCTTAGAAGTTCCTTAAAAACAAGTATTTAAAACTAGAAGATACAAATAGCTAGGAATGATGGCACACACCCAGCTATTCCAAAGGCTCAGGCAGGAAGATAGCAAGTTCTAGGCCAACCTGAACAACTTAACAAGAATTTGTCTCAAAATAAAATTTTTAAAAAGTGGGATTGGTTATGGAGCTCAGAGTTAGAGCATTTGCCTAGTATGTGCAAGCCCCAGAGTTCAATCTCCAGTACTATAAACTAGAAGACAATAAAAATAGAAGAAAACTAGAAAGTCATTTTAAACTTCCTTCCTGTTTTTCCTAAATAATACAATTAGGAAACTATTACTGTTTCTATAAAATATACTAGATTTTATGATCCAATGATGCTTAAAAATGCTAAGGCTATTAATGATTCATTTGTCCTAAAACAGGAAGATTCACCCATTCTAAACAAAAATTCAAAAGATCACTCAGTATGGACTTACCCAGGTTTCCTTGCTCAATTGTCAGCACCACCTCATCCATCACCACAGCCCTGAAGTCCAGTTCCTCTTCACCACATTTGGACTTCAAAGCTCGTAAGATCTCTTTTTGGGGATAATCTTCCCTGATGCGACGATCTGTCAAAAACCACAACTTTGCAGTCACAGAGCTACACATCTTGATCTGCTTGTTCTTTCTGTTCTGGATTATTTCTTCTTGAATGTAAACTGTAAGTGGAGAAAATATCCATACAAATCAAGAAATCAAGTGCAAATCATGAAATTCTACTTGATGTTTAGATTTTACACATGTAAATGCTGATTACATAAAACTATATAGTAACTATAATATGATTATATAATAACTAGGGAAATAACTATATATTATATAAGATACTATGCCTTTTTTCATTGTCATTCAAATGAAAAATTATATACCAGTAAATATATAGAAACTGGCAACTTTTCCAGAAAGAAGATTTCTCTTTATCCCATTAAGGAAACTCACTGCAGCTTAACAGATTAATAATTACAGTGGGTCATGTCAAAGAAAGGTGGGGCACAAAGAAAGACTATAGGTCAGTATGTTTTCTAGGAATATACTTCAACTTGACCATTTCCTTTTCAAAGTTTTATTTCTTCTCTCAAAATCAATCTCCTGAAATAAAATCAATTCTCCTGACATGAAATAAATCAAATTCTAATCAACAAGATACCCCATATTTCCCATCAGTAGATGGTCTGATTACATATACTTGGTATCTGTAACAAGCTTAACATTCAATTTTCTTCCCATGCTTTGTTACAGTTATATGTAAAATGAGATAACAGCACTAATATTACTAGGTAAGTAAATGTTGACATCACTTATGCAATAATTTTAATCAAAATAAATACAGAAGAAGCAAAAGGACTTTGAATAATCAAAGTAAATGCCCGGGTCCCCACACTAAATTTTGTCCATTTCAGTCAAAGAACAGTATGCTCTTACCCAGTGTTTGTATTTTTTCTTTAAATAGAAATTTGAAAATACAGTTTACTAGAATACAAAAAAGGGAGCTTTTTCCAGAGATATAGAAAGTCACTAGTTTTTATTTTAAGTGAGACAGTTTAAAGTTGTCTTCCTGAAAGGAAAAAAACAAAAACAAAACCAAAAACGGAGTTTGAGAATAAGAAGGAAGTTTTTAGAAATTTTTTTAATTAAAAAAAATATCGAGTACGGTTGTCCCTTGCTCTTGTTATCTGAAAGGTGGTAAGATTTGGTCCCCAGACCCCACCCCTGCCCATACACCCTACCCTACCCCCAGGCACAACAAAATCCACAGATATTAAGTCCCTTACATAAAATGGTGTAATATTTTCATACAACTGCACCCATCTTCCTAAATACCTTTTTCCACAGCACTGGGGATTGAACCTACAACTGAGCTACACTCCCAACCCTTTTTTTAAATTTTGAGACAGGGTCTCTAAGATGCCCAGGCTGGCCACAAAATTAGAATCCTTTTGCCTCAGCCTCCCAAGTTGCTGCAATTACAGATTTGTACCACTGACCACAGTTGGCCCTCCTGTACACTATAAATCATCTTTAGATTATTTACAATACCTAATGCAATATAAACACTATGTAAGTAGTTGTTCTACTGTTTTAAGAATACCAAGAAAAAGTCTGCATATGCTACATATAGACACAATTTTTCCCCAAATATTTTCAATACAAAATTGACTGAATCTATGGAGGCAGAACTAGTGCACAGAGGGCTTACTATTCGAGTATTAATCCAGATAAGGTGGTAAACCTAACTCAAAATGAAGGGCAAAGATTAAAGGATAGCACAATCCACAGAGAGCAACGGCTTCATGAAGAGCAGCAGCTATGCTGGTCCTTCATGCACATCTCACCTTTCTCTCAGATAAACTGGAAGGACCTGCATGCTCCACAGAAACATGGTAAAACCAGAGCCAACAGTCCACCCTCAGCACCTTGACCCACACCATGCCTGTCACACTGACCAACCTACCCTATTCCCAATCTATCTATCCCTCAATCCACTTCCTCAAAGGTATAAGTCACTGGCACTAAATTGTAAAATCCAAACTCAAAATGGAGTCACTCTGGCTCAGGCCTGCATGTATCTGCTGACCTGCTCTTTGTGCTTCTGTGATTAATGCTTTGCTATGCTTGCTTCTCACGGATGGGGGGGGGGGGCAAAACCACAGGCTGCCAGACCCCCTGGACAGTTACCTAAAGTTCCAGGAACTGAAAGGGGACATAGGAGATGCTGTCATGGTTGAACTGTAAATAACTATAGATTGAATATCGGCCAAATCCTGTTGTTCTGAGTCATGTAGCTAGCCCACCCTATAATAACCTCTGAAACCCTCACTTTGGGGTCACTCTCTGAGCTGACCCCAATCGATTGGCCTGTGTGCCTATTTCCTCAATAAACTTTGCTGCTTCTGCAGAGTTGTCTGGGCTGCACTTCTTGGGGAGAGGTGCGGGTTGGATGCAACATAAATAAGCAGGATATCTAAGCTAAATATGTTAATGACTCACAAGCTAGGAAGGAACCATGCTAACAATACCATATCATACCCAATTTTAGTCAATCTGTAAATTATAAATTATACTCTTTGCGTTATATTTTGTGGTGTTTAAATCTCATCAGAAGATGATTGTCAAGCTGGATATGGCAGCACATACCCATCATTCCAGCTACTCAGGAGGCTGAGGCAAAAGGATGGCAAGTCCTTTATCAGCATGAGCAACCTAGTGAGACCCTGTCTCCAAGTAAAACAAGGTTTGGGATGTAGCTGGGTGATAAGAGTATCCCTGCATTGTTGCTGATGATGATAATGATGAAGAGGAGAAGGAAAAGAGGGAGGAGGAGGTAGCAGAGGAGATGATGATAATCACCAGAATAATGAAATAAAATATGTGTTATGGACCAAGTTCAAGACCAGCCTTGGCCACTTACTAAGATTACCCCATCTCAAAATAAAAAAGGCTGGGGATGTAGCCCAGTGGTAAAGATTCCCTGGGTTCAATCCCCAGTACCAAAAGAAAAGAAAAAAAAAAAGCACTTAGGAATATTTGTATACATAGTTATTGAAACTGCCATTAACCTCCAATACTCTAAAGCCCTCCTCCCCTGACACTTGATTCTTGGGCTTCATCTGTTCACTGATGATTTAATTTGATTTTGTGGTGGTCTTACAACTGAGTGTGGAAGTTCCTACCCCAATAGCAATCAGAATGAATTGGCCACTAGAAGACAAAAATGTTTTTCTGATACTAATGTCAGCTGTTTAAAAACTTCATTGGCCCTAAAATGGTATTTCCAGTGATTCTGTAATCAGACAATAAAAATACCCACCCTCCTATTCCCCCTTGAAAAGTATGATTTTCAGTCAACATGTTTTCTCACATGAAGCCTCTAGTTGTCAAATAATTGAAGATGTCTGAATCCTAACTGTTGGGTATCCAATTCAGAATCTATCACTCAGGTCAAGTTCAAAGACTTGGACCTGGCATCAGGTCTAGAAGAGTCCTGGTATAGGTGGCAGAAGGGCTACAGGAAACCCACACACTGTAGAAGGGCAGTACAGGGTCATGTATACTCTGCTCTCTGATCTGCAATGGGTTAGAAGCAGCAGTTGTATGGGTCGTAGCTTTCTTGAAGAAGCCACACATAATTCTGGATTGCCATGAAGCTGGCAGAGACCAGTGGTGCACTCCCAAGGGCCTGCATTCCCTCAGCTCACTCTCATGTCCTATGCAGAGCAAGGGGTACGTTGTCTGCACACGTGTGCCTAACATTCAAAGAGCTACTGTCAACATGACAGCTCTAGTGGATGTTCTCAATTTCCCTCCTTCCCAGAAAAGGACTTCCTGACTGTGGACTGCAGAATGTTGAATGATTTTATTCCTGGCACCCATACTCCACTTTCTTCACCATTTAACACTTGCCTGGATGCTAGATAAGGTACACTTTTGTGGTGTGGTTTTTATAAATCCAATCAGACAGCAGCAGGTGGGGTACAGGGATAATCACTTCATACTACTGAACAATAAGCTGAACAGAATGTGTGTGCATAGCTGCAAACTCAATCATTGCAGTAACTCCTGGCAGATTATATATCTAAGAATATCATCTTGTTTGGCTTAATGGCTATACCTGACATCCTTGAGGACAACTCTACATTGCAACCAACAACTATAGATTCAGATTTGGCTTCCTATCACTTTCATTTTCTGTTTGTTTTTGTGGTACTGGGGATTAAACCCAGGAGGGAGCACTTTACCACTGAGCTACATCCTGCCGCCCTGCCTTTTTATAATTTTATTTTGAAACAGGGTCTCACTGAGTTTCCCAGGCTGGCCTTGAACTTGTGGTCCTCCTGCCTCAGCCTGCCAAGTAGCAAGGATTACAGGCATATGACACTGTGTCCAGTTTCATTTTCTTTTTTCTTTCTTTCTCTGTAACAGGGATTGAACCCAGGGACACTTAACCACTGAGCCATACTCCCAGACCATTTTTACTTTGAGACAGGGTCCTGCTAAGTAGCTTAGGGCTTCCCTAAATTGCTAAGCCTGGCCTGGTATTTGCAATCCTCCTACCTCAGCCTCTGGAGCTGCTGGGATTGTGGATGTGTGCCACCAAATGTGCTTACCTTAGGGCTATACCATCAGGATTCACATCTGAGACCCAGAAAGGTCCTTGATCAAACACAGTGGCTAGAGCTCTTCCCCCAAACAGGGTCCTCCCAGTCTCAGATAGCCAACACCAAGTGGATACCTCCCTCCATTGGCCACAACATATCCAATCCTTAATGGAATTTTAAAACACCTACTTTTCTGCCATATCAACATCTTGATGTTGTTTGTATGTACTAACAGTAAGGAAAAAGAAAAAAATAAATGCTGATAAGTCAGAAGACCTGCACCAGGAGGTTGAGGCAGGAAGATTGCAAGTTCAAGGCCAACCTGGGCAATTTAGTGAGAGCCTACCTTAAAATAAAAGGGCTCGGAATGTAGCTCAGTGGTGAATCAACCCTGGGTTCAATCCCCAGTACTGTAAGGGTTACGACTGGACCAGACACAGTACACCTCATGTGACCAGGAGATCTTTATTCACGGGGATCAGTGCAGGTGGACGTTCAACGAGAAAAAAAGGGGGAAGCGGTGCAGAGCATGGGATTTTATAGGGCCTGTGGTAAAAGTGTCATGGACTATGGATTGGTTATTTCAGGCTGGTATGTCAGGTAGGGATTGGTGTTCTGGTTGTGACACCCCTGAGGTCACTTCTAGGAGTTGAAGGTTAACTCTGAGTGGGAAGGGTTTAACTTGGGCGGGAAGGGTTAAACTTGGGTGGGAAGGGTTAAACTTGGGTGGGAAGCTCGGGTGGGAAACTGCCATAGGCTTTAGAGAAGGGAGGGCTGAAACTGGGTATGGGCTGGATATGGGGGGGACCGTTTCTACCTTACAAGTACCATTAAAAAAAAAAAACAAGACTGAAGGACGGCACAGTAAATCTACATAGTACAGACGGCAAAAGTTCACCAATAAAATAACAATCTTTTTTTTTTGGTACCGGGGATTGAACTCGGGGGCACTCGACCCCTGAGTCACATCCCCAGCCTAATTTTGTGTTTTATGTAGAGACAGGGTCTCACTGAGTTGCTTAGTGCCTCGCCATTGCTGAGGCTGGCTTTGAACTCACAATTCTCCTGTCTCAGCCTCCCAATGTGCTGAGATTACAGGCATGCGCCACCGTGCCCTGTTGACATTCATTATTTTTAAAAGATAGGTGCCAGATGTGGAGGCACATGCCTGTAATCCCCAAAACTCAAGTGATTTAGGCAGCCTCAGCAATTTAGTAAGGCCCTGTCTCAAAATGAAAAATAAAAAAGGCTGGCAATATGGCTCAGTGGTAAGTGCTCCTGTGTTCAATCCCTAGTACCAAAAAATAAATAAAAGATAGGAAAGAGTCCCCTGTAAAATAGTTACTTCCCCTGGCACTTAAAGGAGTAAACTTGGAGGCTGGGGTTATGGCTCAGTGATAGAGTGCTTGCCTAGCATGTGTGAGACATTCGGTTCAATTCTTAGCACCACATATAAATACATAAAAAATAAAAGGAACTTTGGGAGACTGAGACAGGAGAATCGTGAGTTCAAAGCCAGCCTCAGCAATGGCGAGGCGCTAATAAGCAACTCAGTGAGACCCTGTCTCTATATAAAACACACAATAAGTCTAGGGATGTGGCTCAGTGGTCGAGTACCTCCAAGTTCAATCCCCGGTGCCAATCAATCAATCAATCAATAAATAGACAGATAGGTAGATGGAGTAAACTTGGGCATTTGCAAATCTCCACATATGTAAGCAGAGTGTTTTCTCAGAATGTGAATTCACATCAACTGACTCACTCCTATTCTCTATTTCATTATTTCTCCCAGAATATCAAGAAAAACAATACATAAATACTAGTCATCAAATAAATACTACAGGGGGAAAAGTATCTTCTTGGAAATTTAAAAAAAAATTTACAAATAGAATTCACCCTTTTGTTTTTTATTTTGGTGGTATACCGGGTATTAAACCCAGGAGTAAGCTACATCCCCAACGCTGTTTATTTTGACACAGGGCCTTGCAAGTTTCCAGGGCTCGTCTGAAACTTGAGATTCTCCTGCCTCTGCCTCCTAAATTCTTGTGATTACAGGCATGGGGCACCAAACAGTGAAAATTTACACTTACATGAGAGAGTTTTCCCATGCAAATTTTCTGGATCAGTATGCCAATAAAAAACGTGAGTCATCCTGGAATACTCAAGACAAAGCTAATCAACTAGAAATCTTAAAGTTCATCTTCTGACATAGGCAATAAACAGACATTTGTTTCAATATTTAAGATTGTCTAGGTACTAGCCGGGAGTGGTGCAACATGCCTATAATCCTAGCAGCTCAGGAAGCTCAGGCAGGAGGATTGCAAATTTAAAGGCTGCCTCAGCATTTAGTGAGGCCCTAAGCGATATGGCAAGACCCTGTCTCAAAATAAAAAGAGGTCTGGGGATGTGGCTCAGTGGCTAAGCACTCCTAGGTTCAATCCCTGGTACCAAAACAAAAACAAAAAACAATCATCAAGAATACAATTAACAGAGCTGGGCATGGTGTTGCACACCTGTAATCCCAGCAGCTCAGGAGCCTGAGACAGGAGGAGGATCGCGAGTTCAAAGCCAGCCTCAGCAACAGCGAGGCACTAAGCAAATCAGACCCTGTCTTTAAATAAAATACAACATAAGGCTAGGGATGTGGCTCAGTGGTCGAGTGCCCCTAAGTTCAATCCCTGGTATCCCCCCCCCGCCCAAAAAAAAGAATACAAATAATAAAAATGCTGGAGAGGATATGAAGAAAAACGGACACTGCTGGTGGGACTGTATTTAAAAGGTTGTCTAGGTTCTTTAAAAGATATTTTAGAGAGCACTGCTTCAAATTATTCCCTGATTTTTAATTCCCGCATTAGACCAAACCTAGAGATATCTTTTTTCTAACGAACAAATTATTTCAATAAACATGCCAGTGTCTAAAGCTTATCACTTTTCCATCAGTTCAAATGTCCTTAATAAACAAAGGAAAAAGTTCAATGTTTGGAGTCAAAACCTTGCAATACATTATGAGCATTTAGAATTTTACAAAAGGATTCATCTCTTCCCTACAGAATAACAAAGGAGACAGCACAGTATTTGCAACACATCAGAGTACAAAAAGTTAAAAGGAATGATCTAGATCTAGGATATTTTTCTTTCCCCCTCTTTTTTTTTTTTTCGAAGACAGCTTGGAATTGTCCCTCAATAGTAGTGTACTTATGGACCAATTTCTGTTAATTGGTCAAGAGTCACTTTTGGGAATATCTCCTAGGTACTTTTTTTTTTTTTAATTTGTCCTAATTAGTTATACATGACAGCAGAATGCATTTTGACACACTGTACACAAATGGAGCATAACTTCTCATTCCTCTGGCTGTACGTGGTACTGAGTCACACCAATAGTGTAATCATGCATGTATACGAGGTAATGTGTCTCATTTTACTGTCTTTCCGATCCCCACCATCCCACCCTTCCTTCCCCTCATTCTCCTCTGCACAATCCAAAGTTCCTTCATTCTTCCCTACCCACCCCCCAACTATGGATCAGGATCTATTTATCAGACAAAACATTTGGTCTTTGGTTTTGGGGACTTTGCTCATTTCATTTAGCATGACATGCTCTCGTTCCATCCATTTACTTGCAAATGCCATAATTTCATTCTTTAAGGCTGAATAATATTCCATTGTGTATATGTACCACATTTTCTTTGTCCATTCATCCGTTGAAGGGCATCTAGGTTGGTTCCATAGTTTAGCTATTGTGATCCCCCTCGTTTTTCTTGTAAGACTCCTTCCCAAAAATAATTATCCTAGTTTAGAAAAAGCAAAAAAGTACCTCAAAGTGTACATCTGAAGATAGTAAGGTATTTTTTACTATCAGAAAAACCTTTTACTCCAGGTAAGACCATAATGTATTAAGTCAGAATTCAACTGAAGGAAATAAAAGTTGAAGAAAAAGTATATACACAGTCATCCTTCAGGAGCCAAGGGGGATTGATTCTAGGACGTCCCTTTCCCCTGGGATACCAAAATCCCCAGATGATCAAGTCCCACATATAAAATGGCATAGTATTTGCATATAATCTAAGTATATTCTCCCATATATTTTAAGTCATATCTAGATTACCTATAATATTTAATACAGTGTAAATTCTATGTACACAGGTGTTACACTCGTCATTTAAGGAATAACGACAAGGGGAAAAGTCTGTATATGATCAATAAATATTTTTTCTCAAATATTTTCAATCCTTGGTTGGTGGAATCCACACAAGTAGAACCAGGGATAGAGGGCCAACTGGATGTAATATGCTATTGAATTTGTATACAATTCTGTTGTGATGTACACTAGAATAAAACTCCATTTGGAAATTGCTACAGGCTTGATTTCAACAAAACCATCCTATTTTCCCATCCACTTGAATAACTCCCTTTCTTCTGACAGCTTTCCTGTATATAATCCTCAGAGCTCTGTTCCTAAATCCTGTTTTCTTCTCTCTAGAAAATCACCCTCATCCAGGTTTCAATTACTACTGAAATATGGACCTACTAAATATCTTTCCAACCAGGAGCCCAAGACTGAATTTCAGATCCATTTCAATCAGCCTACCAAGCATCCCTAACTTAATGGCCACCCACTATTGCTTCCTTGGACTTGCAAAAAAGAAACATAATTTTTTTTTTCAATTTACATACCCGCTTCAGTGCCTGTATTCCCTGTTGCAGTCATAAAATTTTATGTCAACTTGGCTAGGCTATGATGCCCACCTTTTGATCAAACACTGATCTACATGTTGCTTAACATATTTTGTAGATGTGATTAAGCCTATAATCAGTTGACTTTAAATAAAGACATTACCCTCCAAAATGTAGAAGGGCCTCATTCGATCAGCTGAAGACCTTGCTATTGGTCTGCCAAACAGACTCTAGACTAGATGTCAACTTGTCTTAGTTTACAAGTTGTCAGCTTTCTCTACGGATTGTGGACTTACCAGACAAACTGTTAATCCTATCTCATAATTACTTCAATTTTACTTTCTTTGGTATCTAGTACATTCATCATATACCAAGAATACTATAAAAGCCTGTGAACTAATCTTCCACTGCCTTTCATTTCTAGACATACTATATCCTCTTATGTTTCCTGTTGCTTTGAATATATATATACTCAAGACCAATCTACTTCAAAAACTCTGGGTTGAAATGTTTAACATATTTGTTAAGTTTTCCCAGACTCTGAAAAATCATCCTTCCTCTATGTATGTACATAATCATTTATATAAATACGTATGTACATATATGTATTTATATACACACACATATATATTCATTCTAGCACTCCCCACCTAAGTTATGCTGGAATGTGCAGCAGTATATTGTCAGTATTATAAAGACAAAAGCCCTCAGGGAAGGTGCATGAGCCATACCTGTGTTTGGAGGTTAATTTAAAAAAAAAAAAAAAACTAGGGCCTGCCAGTGCTATAAGATGAATTCTTAAAGCTTATGTTTTCATGCAAACAATCACCTTTTTAAAATAATTCGACTTATCATAAGGACAATTTCTTGTTTACAAAATAAGTCACATTTGAAAGCATGTTCAAGAAATAAGTACCCCTGAGTTTAATCCCTGGTACCCGCCCCCCCCAAAAAACAAAAAGAAAACAAAACAAAAAAGAAAAAGAAATAAGCCTAACTTCTCAAACTAGGATCATAAGCCATTGAGGGGGGCTATGAACATTTTTCCTATTATTTTTATTACACAGAATTGAAAATGTTTTAAGCACTATTTCACCAATACTGTTAATTCTTACTACAAATATAAATTGTCTTCTTGTCTATCTTCAGAAATAGCACTAAGATATATAATAGAAGCACAATGTTTGAAGATGTTGAATGACTGCATGCCTTATTAAAATTCAGATACTGGGCTAATTTACTGAGCACTTTCATAAATCCTATTTCAACTCAACCTTAGGCATTGTAATAACCATTTTATAGATTAAGAAACTGCACAGAGTTAAGAAATTTATAAGATAATAGTAACATTAAGTAGCATAGCCTGGATTTCCAGAGTTTCAATTCTAGATCCCAAGAGTCTCCCTTCAAATCTCACTATGTACATATTAATTGACTTAGTAAAATTTTACCTTTTAATGCCAACTTCACAGCATTTCAGGTCTTGGCCAAAGAGCTGTTTATCAAGCTCTGTTTCCTCATCACTGAGTTCTAATACAACTCTTCTCAACACACAAAACAAAACAGAATTTCACATATGTATAAAATGTTACTGGTTCTTTTACCCAAATTCTATCAAAAGTAGTCTGGAGGGTGTAGCTCAGTGGTAGAGTGCTTGCCTAACAAGCATTAGACCCTAAATTGAATCCCTTGCACCAGGGAAGAAAAACAAAAGTGTATATGAATTATTGTTAGAAATCAGAAAGAAAAGGGATAAGGACAAAAGTATTGAGAAAGATAAGAGAAAGGAAACCACCCATCTTTAGGGAAAGAGAGAAAAACTCCTTTGCAGCTCTTTACTAAAGGTGCAGAAATTACAGCAACACAACTCACAATAGCCGCTTTATGGAACCTGCCTAGGTGTCCGTCAACAGACGAAAAGATAAAAAAAATGGTGTATAGACACAGTGGGGTTTTACTTGGCCATAAAAAAAGAATAAAACTGCCAGGCATTGTGGTGCACACCTACAATGCAAGCCACTTGGAAGGCTGAGGCAGGAGGATACCAAGTTCAAGACCAGCCTCAGAAACTTAGTAAAATCCTGTCTCTTAAAATTTTTTTTTAAAAGACTGCATAGCTCAGTGGTAAAGTGGCCCTCCCTGGGTTCAATCCCCAGTACCCCTCACAAAAAAGAATGAAATTATGTCATTTGCTGGTAAGTGAATGTAACTAAAGAACAACATTCTAAGTGAAATAGGCCAAACTCAAAAGTCAAGGGTCAATTTTTTCTCTCATATGAGGAAAGCTGGGGGAAAGGGAGAAAGAATTAAAAAAATGGGGGGAGGGTCACAAAAATAGAAGGAAGACCAAGAGAGGAAAGGGACTGACAAAGAGGGAGGAGGAATGGGAGAAAGAAATCTACCAAATTATGCTTATATCCATATATAAATGTATCACAATGAATCCCACTTGTATATATCATTACAATACAGTAATTGAAATAACAGTAATAGAAAGGAGAATCAGTAGAACGAAGCAATCAGATGGAGGAGGATGGGAGGGAAGGGGGAGGTCCTAGGGAATGAGATGGATCAAATTATGTGTATGTACTAATCTGCCATAATGAAACTCACTATTATAATTAATTATATAGCACCAATAAAAAATTAAAAATAATGGGCTGTGGCTGTGGCTCAGTGGTAGAGTGCTTGCCTAGCATGCGTGAGGCACTGGGTTCGATCCTCAGCACCACATATAAATAATAAATGAAAAAAAATAAAGATCCATCAGCAACTAGAAAAATTTTTTAAAAATTTAACATATAATGAAAGACCCAGAAAATGAATAATAGGTGAAATCTTAGGAAAGAGTCTCAAAAACAACCAAGTGATGGCTCAATTACCCCATCATCCACTAAAAATGTTCACCAATATATAACCACACAAAAGAAAGTCCCTTTGAATCTTAGGTAATTACTACATAATTTTACTGTCATTTAAAGTAATATCACTTGATTTAGATGTTTTCAGTCTATAAAATGCCATTTTCCATACCACATTATTTTATTTTTTGTAATAGGGATTGAATACAGGGGTGCTCAACCACTGAGCCACAGCCCCAGACCGTTTTATTTTTTATTTTGAGACAAGGTCTCACTGGGTTGCTTTGGTCTTCACTAAATTGCTGAGACTGACTTTGAATTTGTGATCCTCCTGCCTCAGCCTCCCAAGTGGCTGGGAATATAGGCATGTACCACCACCATGCCCAGCACCACATTAACTTAAAGGTAGATAGGATGCTGAAAAAGCAGGGGCATGAGGCCAGATATTAATCAAAGGTAACGTAAACAGTGATAGAAAAGAAGTGTATGACACTAATGTCCCCTCATTATACTCAAGAGTATACCTCAAAAACAGCAAACATAATTTCTAAAAGTTTCATTCCACATTCATTTTCTTCTTTCAGGTAAGTTCTTATGATACCTTCTTTTTTCCTCTAACGGCAGCTATACACATGATTATATACATAACCATTTTTCTACCCAAACTCAATATGGTCCCTCTATCAAAAGGCTGCAAAAAAGAATGGTAAAACATTGAGTGTTTATACAAAAGCAGAAAGGGTAATTAAGGCAAAAAAAGGCAACACTTAGAAATATATAAATAAAGCTGGACAAAGTAGCTCACACCTATAATCCCAGCAACTCAGAGGCTGAGGTAGGAAAGGATTACAAATTCAAGGACAGCTTTAGCAACTTAGCAAGATCCTGACTCAAAATAAAAAAAAGGGAGGCTGAGGTTGTAGCTCAGTGGTAGACTGCTTGCTTCACATGTGTTAGGCACTGGGTTTGATCCTCAGTACCACATTAAAAAAAATAAAAGGTATTGTGTTCATCTACAACTAAAAATATTTAATAAAAAAGGTTAGTTTTTAAAAAATAAATAAAAATAAAAAGGACCAGGGATGTAGCTCAGTGGTAAAGTGCCCTTGCATTCAATCTCCAGTATTAAAAAAAAGAAAAGATGTGACCCAGTTATCCCACTCCTTGGTTTATACCCAAAGGACTTAAAATCAGCATAATATAGTGACCCAGGCACATCAAAGTCTACAGCAGCTCAACTCACAATAGCTAAGCTATGGAAGTAACCTAGGTGCCCTTCAACAGATGAATTAATAAAGAAAATGTGATATACATACACATGGAATATTACTCAACCATAAAGAAAAAATGAAATCAGGGCATTTGCCAGTAAATGGATGGATCTGGAGGCTATCCTGCTAAGTGAAATAAACCAGTCCCAAAAAGCCAAAGGCCAAATGTTCTCTCTGATATGTGGATGCTAACACACAACAAGGGAGGGTGGAGAGGGGAAGAACAGAAGTTCACTGGATTAGGCAAAGGGAATGAAGGGAAGGAAGGGAAGATTGGAATAGGAAAGACAGAACAATCCGACAAAACTTTTCCATGCTCATATACGAATACATGACCAACTCCACATTTACAACCACAAGAATGGGATCCTAATTAGAATAAGTTATACTCCATGTATGTATATGTCAAAATACATTCTACTGTCACATATATCTAAAGAGAGTAAATTTTTTAAAAGTAGTGAATAAGTGCTTATAGTTTCCACTTTTTCAAAGAAACACATATAGGACAAATGCAAAATAAACAAACAAGTGAGAAGTCAAAAACATTTTCATTTGCCAGGCTCAGTGGCGCACACCTGTAATCCCAGCAACTCTTGAGGCGGAGGCAAGAGGACTGCAAGTTCCAGACCAACCTCAGCAGTTTAGCAAGGCCCTAATGACTTAGCAAGACCCTATCTCAAAAATAAAAAACATTTAAAAAGGTAGGGGAAAATGGGGGATGTGACTCAGTGGTTAAGTGATCTTGAGATTCAATCCCTGGTACCATTTTTTAAAAAAACTGTTTTGTTTACATTTCATAAAACTACATCCACCATATATTTTACATTTTTCTCATGTAATCAGTACATAATACAATAATTACATGGGGGACTCAGGCCACATGTTATCACCATTCTAAAGAAAGACCAGCCCAAGGTACAACCATAAAGCCAGAATGAGCCGGGCACAGTGGCTCAAGCCTGTAATCCCAGCACTTAGGGAGGCTGAGACAGGAGAATCGTGAGTTCAAAGCCAGCCTCGGCAACAGCGAGGTGCTAAGCAACACAGTGAGACCCTGTCTCTACATAAAACACAAAATAGGGCTGGGGATGTGGCTTAGTGGTAGAGTACCCCTGAGTTCAATCCCCAGTACCAAAAAAATAAATAAATAAAGCCAGAACTGGAATTAAGTTTTTATTTTGTTGTACTCTTTTCTACTATACATAAAGACATCAAAGGGAATTTGGATAAAGAAAATAAACTCACATTTGAGTGACCATACATTCCAAATACAATGTTTGTTTGTTTGTATTATTTGATCCTTACAGCCGCCTCTTTGAAATATTACACTCTTCATTTGGCAGTGAAGCTATTCTAGCACAGGTTAGATAATGTGTCTAAGATCACAACTGGAAAGTGGTAGAGCTTAGGGTGACTTTAAATTCCACACCTTCTATGACAGAGATTGCCAGCTGTCCTGTCTCCCAATATCTATTTTCTACCACTTCCTTAGAAATAATTTGGGGGAGGGAGTTACTGGAGATTGAATCCAAGAGAGCCTAACCACTGAACCACATCCCCTCTAGCCTTTTTTAAAAATTTTGAGACAGGGTCTTGCTGAGTTGCTTAGGCTGGCCTCAAACTTGCAATCCTCCTGCCTTTGGGATTACAGGCATGCGCCACAGCATCCAGTGATGACTAATATTTAGTTGGCCATAATGCCATGTAACAGACTGTTCCTCATGGCTTTCTTACAATTAGATGTGGTCATATAATTCACTTTTCGGTGAAGAGATCTGAGCAAAAGTATTGTGTTGGAATTTCTGAAAACATATTCAAGAGGTATATTCTTCCTTGGCCCTTCTTTCATCCTGCGCCTGGAATATGGATGTTACAGCTACACCTCTGGCAACCATCTGTACTCTAAAGACAGAGGTGAATCCTAGACTTTTAGCTATATTGGAATGAACCTGAACTCTGACAACTTCATAAAGTCAGGGCCTTGTGTTCCCTACTACATCTTTGCTGGAGAAAGAAATATATTTCT
>PVHX01018797.1:0-36025 GCA_004024805.1 Geosciurus inauris
CAAAAAAAAAAAAAAAAGAAGAAAAAAGTGTCATGAATACATAAAATATATGTAGATAATAATCTGTTTTATCATTTGCTAATGTTAAATTTATGCCAATCTATTATAAAAAGTTAAAATTTATCAAGCTGGGTGCAGTGATACATTCCTGTAATCTCAGCTACTCAGGAGGCTAAACCAGGAGGATTTCAAGTTCAAGGCCAGCCAGGGCAACTTAGCTGAGACCTCAGCAAATTAGACACTGTCTCAAAATAAAAATATAAAGGGCTGGATATGTAGCTCCGTGGTAAAGCACCTCTGAGTTCAATCCCCATCACCAAAACAAAAATAAAAAAGTTGAAAATTTGTGAAAACTTATTTATGTGCACAAAGATCATACATGGTGCCATACAGATCATACATGGTGCCATTTGTATATAACAACAATAAATAGACATAAATATGTAGTTTTAAATCATAACTGCATGAAGTTAACTGTGGTACCTAGTGTATTATTGTAATAAGGTAGCCTTCTTTTGGTCATGTCAGTTACCTGATTATCCATTTGAAATGCTGTATTACATTAATAGTCTCAATTTGTCTCTCCAGTAAATTGTGCATTGCAGTAAAAAGTAATCTTTCATGGTTCTCATGTAATTTTTCATTGTACATAACACCTATAGCATACAAAATATGCATTAATTGACTTCATGTTATTGGTAAGGCTTCCAGTGAACAGGAGGCTATTAGTAGTTAAAGTTTTTTTGTGTGGTAGTGGGAATTGAACCTAGGGCCTCATACATGCTAGGCAAGCTCTCTACCACTGAGCTACAGTCCCAGTCCTTTTTATTTTTTAAGATAGGATCTCCTAAATTGCCCAGGGTGACCTTGAATTTGTAATCCTCCTTTCTCATCCTCATGAGTAGCTGATATTACATGCATGTACTACCATGCCTGGAAGCAGTTAAGTTGAGAGGGAGTCAAGTTATACCCGACTATATTTAGGGCCCCTAACTCCAATGTTGCTCAAGGGTCCACTATACTTCGTTTTGGCTAATTCTATAACAATGTTAGGTTGAAATGGTAGTATTACTTAGCAAGTTTTGGGGTAACTTTTACCTTTGTATTTTACAGCCCAAGTCTGTCATTGTTGGATTAATTAAAGAAATGATTGCCAAGTTTCAAGAGGAACTTCCCCTGTATTCTCTATCATCATCTGATGAAGCACGGCAGGTAGACATGCTAGCCTATATTGCAAAAATCACTGAAGGTTTGTATTTCTGTCAGATTGCCTTAAAAGTTGTGAGTTTACAAGTTCTCACTAATGTCCTTTACTCTCTGCAATTTTAAATGCATATATACATGTATATGTATATTACTCTTATATGAACAGATAAAATAGTTGTTGTTTCATTTAAAAATTCTTGAGCTACAGTCCCAGTCCTTTTATTATATATTAAAATAATATATATTTATTTATAATATCTTTTATTATATATTAAAATAATAAATATATTAATCATCCTAAACCTTTTTCACTATGTGTTTATGTAGTTTTTGTTTTATTCAGAAACTAGATCAGAAGATCTATAATTCTCAATGTTTCTCATTGAGAATAAAGCCACATATTCATGCTTAGAAAATTTCAGCAGGGTGATAAACCTTTGTGTTGTTGACCAGAGCAGTAAGAATCACAGTATTTTTCACAATTATGGAAATGTTACTTTTTTAGTCTTATATAATGTTTTTAAAAATATTTGGAAAGACACTTTCTTCTTAAAAGGATAGCCTCCATTTAATAGAATATTTAACATGAGACTTATTTTTTTTTGGTCAGTACAAATATTACTAATTTAATGTAAATGTATAATTTAGATTAGAAATGCATATACTTTAAATGTATAATGTGATAAAATTTGACAGTTTGATTCACCTTATAGCTATCACCAAAAACAAGATGTAAAATCCATTCTTACCTTTCCAGTTAATAGCCCCTCTTCTACAAAAAAACTATTTCTGATTTTTATAACACTCCTATCTTTCTTGCACTCTTTTTTTTAACAAGTATTTTTAAGTGCTCATTGTGGACCAGTACCATGTTTTCTGAGTTGCTAAAGTCTGGTGTGTTTTTAAATTTTTGTTCTTTTGTTTGTTTGGTACTGGGGATTGAATCAGAAGCACTGTACCACTAAGCCACATCCCCAGCTCTTTAATTTTTATTTTCAGACAGTGTCTTGCCAAGCTGCTTGAGGCCTCACAAAGTTGCTGAGGCTGGCTTTGAACTTGCAGTCCTCCTGTCTCAGCCTCCTGAGTGGCTGAAGTTTGGTGTATTTTTTTTTTAAAGATGCTAAAAATATTTTTTTATGTTATCTGCACATGGTGATGCCCATCTGTAATCCCAGTGGCTCAGGATTGCAAGTTCCAGTCCAGCCTGGGCAATTTAGTGAGTTCCAGGGTACCCTACGTTCAATCCCCAGTACTGGGTGGGGGTAGGGAAAATTGATGGAATTTTTTTCATTCTCATCATCATCTACTTTTCTTGATAGGTGTCTCAGACATAAATTCAAAGAGTTGGACAAATCATGAGATAAAAACAGTCAATAAAATTACCGTGGTTGGAAATGGAGAGTTGGGTATTGCCTGCATCTTAGCAATTTCAGCAAAGGTATGTAAGCAGAGTGTTTACATCTATCATAGTGCTGTACTTTTAGGCAGTTTTATTAAACATTCAAAAAATAATGGTTTGGGGCTGGAGTTGTGGCTCAGCGGTATAGCCCTTGCCTCGCATGTGTGAGGTACTGGGTTCGATCCTCAGTACCACAGAAAAATAAAATAAAGATATTGTATCCATCTACAACTAAAAAAAATATTTAAAAAATAAAATAAGCTGGGAGCGGTGGTGCACACCTATAATCCCATCACTTTGGGAGGCTGAGACACGAGAATTGTGCGTTCAAAGCTAGCATCAGCGACAGCGAGGCACTAAGCAACTCAGTGAGACCCTGTCTCTACATAAAATACAAAATAGGGCTGGGGATGTGGCTCAGCGGTCGAGTACCCCTGAGTTCAATCACCAAAAAATAAAAAATAAAATAAATAATGGTTTGGCTCGGGACAGTTGCATACACCTGTAATCACAGCAACTGGGGAGGCTGAAACAGGAGGATCACAAGTTCAAGGCCAGCTCAGCAACTCTGTGAGGCCCTAAGCAACATAGTGAGATTCTGTCGCAAAATAAAAAATAAAAAGGTCTGGAACTTAGCTCAGTGGTAAAACGCTCCTAGGTTCAATCCTATACCACACAAAACAATAAATAAATAAAAATTTTAAAAATAATGGCTTCATTTTGTCGTATAGGAAAAACTCATTTTGCCTTAAAATATATTTTGTGACAAAAAAATAGCTGAAAATTCTCATCAGTCATGTTGCCTCTTAATTAGTGTTAATCATGGATAGGCTTTTAAAAAGTAATTTGAACAATGGGCTTATCCACATCTAAGGGAAGCCTCAGTATGACATTCATCTGACTTAGTCACAAATTCTTTTTTTTTCTGAGTTATAGTGTTTTAATTAAACTTATTTAATATTTATTTAATTTTAGCTATTTATAAAATTAGCATTTTTAAAAAAGGATTGCCTTTTTTCATATAATTATTTTGGGATTATACTTTCAGAGTTGATATTTTTCATTAGTTTGTGTTTTGTTTATTATCTTGTCAGTTCTTTTTTCTAAGTCTTTTCTAATTATTTACATAAAGGTTTAACTCCCACTGAGGTAAAAACAGCTGCCTGCCTTCTTCTAGGGCCCAGTATCATGGTGACAGCATATTTTGTGTTATTTGAGAGATGTGGTGTAGGAAACAGCGGTCACTGTATGTTTATTTGATGGCTATTTTTCTTTTTCTGTAAAGTTTTTCTATTAAAATTTGATTATTTTGACATCTAAATTCTTCCCCTTCTATTTAAGACTCACATATATCTTGAAGGTAGGTTCTACATCAGCAAATAATTATATCCAAGGAACTAGAAAAATTTTAAAGCTGACTACTCAGAACAGCATATGCTGAATTTTGGCATGTTATAGTTTCATTTTCCTCACCTGTCATCTGACTATACTGTTAACTCTTAATTGGAATTTGAGTTGTTTTCACTTCTTTTGTTACTAAGTAAAATACTTCTGTAAACATTACTTTGTAAGTTGCTTATTTTCTTACCTTTTTTTGCGTATACACCATCTCAAAAATAATACCAGTGAGTCAGAGGGTATGGATTGTTTTATGGCACACATATATTAGTAAATTGCTCTTTAGAAGGCAGAATTAATTTATGCTGCTAAGAATAATGCATACATCAACTGCTCTTTTTTAAAAAAAATTTTGTAGAGAATTTTTTGTAGCATGCCTTTATTTGATGTGTTTATTTTTATGTGGTGCTAAGGATTGAACCCAGTGGCTTACACATTAGGCAAGCGCTCTGCCACTGAGCTACAGCCCCATCCCCTGTCAACTGCTTTTTGACATCCCTGACCGTACTGAGTTTTATTAATTTAGGGGAGAGGACAGAGGAGCTAGTGGAGATTAAACTCAGGAGCACTCTGACACTGAGCTATCCTCAGCCCTTTTTATTTTTTATTTATTTTAAGACAGGGTCTTGTTGAGTTGCTTAGGGCCTTGCTAAGTTGCTGAGGATGGCCTTGAACTTGCAATCTTCCTGTTTCAGCCTCCCAAGTGGCTGGGATTATGACAAGTGTAATTAATTTTTTTTGTAATAATTTGACTTTTTTGTTAAACACAGGTTGGCACCTTTTTAAAGTCATGTTACTTACTATTAGAAGAGTCTCACTGTTGTTTGTTAACTGTCTAGGTGAAAAATTATTTTTTCTTTTTTAAACATTAATATTTTGATACAAGGTACAATATTTAAATATACCAATAATATCAGTCCAATAGTGGCAGTAATAGTGGTAGTGATAGTAATAGCAGTAACTAATCTTTACTAAATGCTTACTAGATGCCAGGCACTTGTCTAAACACTTGACTCATTTTTACAATGACCCTATTGCTTGGGTGCTATTGTTTTCACTATTTTACAAATGAAGAAACCAAGACACAGAGAAGTTACCCAACTTGCCTAAGTTACACTGTTAATAAATGGTGCCACTAGGATTTGAAAACAGGTAATCCATATACCAGAACCTGTATTCTAGATCCTTACTGCTCAAAATATGGCTTTCAAAGTAGCAATATTGGCATTTCCTAAGGTTTTGTTAGAAATGCATAATTCTGCTTCTAATTCTGCATTTTTAAAAAAACCCTGGTGATCCATATGCTTCACTGACCCATTATATGGTGATCCATTAAAGTTTGAGAAGCTCTTCTATAAGGCACTATATTATACTGTTTCATGATAATTGCTTTTCTCTCTCTCTCTCTCTCTTTCTCTCTCCCCCCCTCATTCTCTTTTGTACTTGGATTGAACCCAGGGATGCTTTTCCACTGAGATGATCCCTAGCCCTTTTTCTTTAATTTTTTTTATTTCCATACAGGGTTTCACTAATTAGTTGCTCAGGGCCTCACTAAATTGCTGAGGCTGGCCTTCAACTTGTGATCCTCCTGTGCCAGCCTTCCAAGTTTCTGGGATTACAAAGTACCTGGCAAGAGTCATGATGGATATTTTAGTTGTTTTTAGTCATATACATGATATATCATTTTTCACATGTGCTAATAAACTTGTAGGATAATTCCTATAAGTGAGATTGATGGATTAAAGGAACTGTTAAATTTATATTTTCAAATATTTCAAATTTTTAATAGAAATTGTCAAATTATCCCCTGTATCAGTTTTATCAGTTTATTCTCATATCTACACTATATTAGAATACCTGTTTCCCTACAACTTCTATTGTTAAACTTTTGGGCCTCAGTGTGTCTGATAAATGAAAAGGGAAACTGCTAGTTTTCCTGGCATTTTCTTTATGAGTGTGGTTAACAATAAAAAATTAATAGAATGGTGCTGGTAAAACTGAAAATCCATATGCAGCAAAATGAATCTAAACCCCCATCTCTCACCATGCACAAAACTTAACTCAAAGTGGATCAAGGACATAGGAATTAGACCAGAGATCCTGCACCTAATAGAAGAAAAAGTAGGCCCAAATCTGCATGATGTAGGATTAGGTCCCAACTTCCTCAACAAGACTCCTAAAGTGCAAGAAATAAAATCAAGAATCAATAAAGGGATGGATTCAAACTAAAAAGCTTCTTCTCAGCAAAAGAAACAGTCAATGAGGTGAACAGAGAGCCTACTTGGGAGCAAACTTTTGCCACACACACGTCAGATAGAGCACTGATCTCCAGGATATATAAAGAATTCAAAAAACTTAACACCAAAAAAACCCCAAACAACCCAATCAATAAATGGGCTAAGGAGCTGAACAGACACTTCTCAGAAGAAGAAATATAGTCAATCAACAAATATATGAAAAAATGTTCAACATCTCTAGTAATTAGAGAAATGCAAATCAAAACTACTCTTAAGATTTCATCTCACTCCAGTCAAAATGGCTGTTATCAAGAATACAAGCAACAATAAGTGTTGGCTAGGATATGGGAAAAAAAGGCACACACATTCATTGCTGGTGGGGCTGCAAATTGGTCAACCAATCTGGAAATCAGTATGAGATACCTTAGAAAACTTGGAATGGAACCACCATTTGACCCAGCTATCCCACTCCTCGGTCTATAGCCTAAAGACTTAAAAATAGCATACTATAGTAACACAGCCACTTCAATATTTATAGCAACAGAATTCACAATTGCTAAACTGTAGAAGCAACCTAGATGCCTTTCAATAGATGAATGGATAAAGAAACTATGACATATATACACAATGGAATATTACTCAGCATTAGAAAGAGAATAAAATCATGGCATTTGCAGGTAAATTGATGGAGTTGGGGAATATCATGCTAAGTGAAGTAAGCCAATCCCAAAAACCCAAAGACCGAATGTTCTGATTAGTGGATGCTGATCCATAATGGGGATCGGGGTGGGGAGCATGGGAGAAATGGAGGAACTTTGGATAGGGCAAAGGGGAGGGAGGAGAAGGACATCATTAATTACCCTAGGTACACATAGGAAGACATGAATGTTGTGACTCTACCTTGTGTACAACCAGAGAAATGAAAAATTATGCTCCATATGTGTACTGAATTGAAATTCATTCTGTTTAAAAAATAATAATAAATTCATAGCTACAATTTATAGAGGACTACTATATATGTCAGTCCTATGTCATATAATCAATCTTACAACCATATGCAGTAAGACTGAGTTTAGTGACTGTCCCGGTCACATATAAAATACACAGCTCACATATAAAATAGTGGAGCTGTTTTCTTAACCATATTTTTGCCTGGTAGTCTGGTAAATCTCTGGATATTTTCACCCCATGAACCCATAGGTTTCTTCCTACTTTGGAGAAAACCTTCCACAAAGATAAACTGATTCTTAGAGTTTCCATGCTGTTATTTATAGTCAGCCCATCATGCCATCCAGGGAGCCATTATTAGGCATGTGGAGTATTCCATGAGCTCTCTCAGGAGGGTACCACATGAAAGTAGAATTTGACTTTAGATTTGTGCATATTATTATTATTTTTTTCTTTTTGGTAATGGGAATTGAGCCCAGGACACTCAACTACTTAGCCACATCCTCACCCTTTTAAAAATATTTTTGACTTAGAAACTCACTGAGTTATTTAGGGCCTCGCTAAGTTGCTGTGGCCTGGCTTTTAACTTGTGATCCTCTCACCTCAGCCTCCTGAGCTGCTTATTTTTTTTTGTTTTCTTTTGTTTTTTTTAAGAGAAAGCTGGCATTAGTTTTGACTTTTCATACTAGGAATGAAGTGCTACAATAGACCCCAAAATCATTCTAAAGTGTTTCAGAATTGAAATTATGATATCAGAATGAAAACATAAACTCAGGAACAATAGCAGACTTTGAGTGAACTAAGTAATCTTTATTATTCATCCCATAAAAAAAACTCATGCAATCTATATGGCATCTGAATGTACTCCTTTTAGATTCCAGTTTTCAGTAGTTAAGCCCAAGGGATCATATTATTCAAGTTCATGATAACTTCTTGATTGCATGTCACTTTTATTGCAATTGTGTTACTTATCCATCGTTTTTTAGCTATATCACCAGTGCTGCTTATTTTATTTTTTTGATATATTTTTAGATGTCAATGGATCTTTATTTTATTTATTTATATGTGGTGCTGAGAATTGAACCCAGTGCCTCACACATAGCTAGGCAAGTGCTCTATCACTGAGCCATAACCCCAACCCCCACCCTTTTTATTTTTTATGTTCAAAGTGGGTCTCACTGAGTTGCTGAGGCTGGCTTCAAACTTGTGATCCTCCTGTCTCAGCCTCCCAAGCCACTGGGATTACAGGCATAGTCCACCACGCTTGGCTTTACTTACTTTTCTTAAGATGACACAAGACCTCACTTCTTAATTAAATTGAGTAACTGTCCAATGTAATGCTATTCTGTCTCTTACTGTACTCTACAGGGCATTGCAGACAGGCTAGTCCTTTTGGATCTCTCAGAAGGAACTAAAGGAGGAACTATGGACCTTGGCATCTTCAAACTGCCTAATGTGGAAATCAGCAAAGGTTTGGTTATTCTGCCTAAAGATGTGTGCTTTATTTGCTTTTATATTTGAGTTTTAGAATTGGCACGGGGATTTAACTCAAGACCTCTCACATACTAGGAAAGCACTGAGCTATATCTCCAGTCCTTTCCATTTTTGAGACAGGATCTGCCTGGCTGGCATTGAACTTGTGATCCTCTTGCCTCAGCCTCCCAAGTAGCTGCAATTACAGGTGTGCACCACCACACCTGGTTTGAGTTCTAGAATTTTAATGCTGAAAAATACCTTGAAGATCACCTAGTTCAAGCCCCTCATTTTTTTTCTTTTTATTGGCACATTATAATTATACATAACAGTGGGATTTGTTATAAAATATATAAGCTCCTCATTTTGTCACAAGAATTATCTCTGAAAAGGGGTCCAAGAAGTTCACAAAGAGAGAGGGGAACTTGACTCAAGACCAGTGGGGTTTTTGGCATATGTGATGGAAAAGAATTAGAGCACATGGCAGTCAGGCATACAGGTTTATTTAGGAAAGTAGAGATATAATTACATAAATGTGTGTAAAGCAAGGCATATGCCTTCAAAGGAGAATGCAAGCCATTTTAAGAGTGAAAGATGGGGGCTGGGATTGTAGCTCAGTGGTAGAGCGCTTATCTCACATGCATGAGTCACTGGGTTCGATCCTCAGCACCACATAAAAATAAATACATAAAATAAAGATATTGCTTCCATCCACAACTAAAAAATATTTTTTTTTTAAAAAAAAAGAGTGAGAGATGCAGTTTTGGTGATGCTTTTTAAGGAAATTTGATGAGGGCTGGGTATGGAAAAGTGTGTAGGAATAGTATCAGTCCAGTGATCTCAAGACAGTTTCTGGTGGTCTGATCTGTCTCAGGCTGACATGGTCTTCATTATCTGATCAAGTGCTAGAAAATCCACTAAATTATGGGTTCCTCAAGATATCACATCTCCTCTCCCTCCCCTTTCTCTCCCCCTCCTCCTCATCTTCTTCTCCTCCTGCTCCTCCTCCTTTCTCTCCCTCCTCCTCCCTCCCTCTCTCCTTACTCTATTTATTGGGGGTTTAATTAATAATGCACAGGTAGATTTACAGATTTCCCAGGAATTTGGGAGTAATAGGCATGGAACAGAGACTGGCTTGGGGAGTGATAGGCCTGGAAAAGTAGGCGGAACTTTTGAATTAAAATCTTATTTCCTTGTTCTTCCTTTATGCCTCCTTTTTGCCTATTTCTTATTCCTTCTATCCTACCTTAGTTTTATACACTGGGAAACAAAGATTCAAATAAGCTAAGTAACTTGTACAAAATCATATAGATCATAAATGATTATGTTAACAGAGTCAAATGAGCAAATAACATTCAGATTCATTCAGATTGGTCAGAAGAGTTTATTCTTTGACTTACATTTCCACATAATTTTCTTTTTTCTGATTGCTTCCTTTCTCAGAATGTACTGGTTAAAAGCATGATCTTAGTGTTAGACAGTGGTTTGCATCCTAGCTCTGCTACATTATAGCTCTGATGTTTGTCAGGTAATATAATCTCTCAAAATTCAGTTTTCTCATCTGTGAAGTAGGAGACTGGGGATATAGCTCAGTAGTAAAATATTTACGTAGCATGCATAAGCCCTGAGATCAATCTCTAGCCCTGAAAAAAAATAAAAAATTTAAAAGTTACTTTTTTCTATCTCATTTTTTCCCCCTGTGAGATGGGGATTTCACTGTGTTGTCCAGACTAATCTAGAACCCCTGGGCTGAAGCACTGCCTCAGTCTCCTGGCTGGAAATACCTGACTTCTCATACTTTATCTTTTTTTTTTTTGTACCAGGGTTCGAACCCAGGGGCACTTGAGCACTGAGTTACATCCCCAGTCCTTTTTTTAAATTTTAAGATAGAGTCTCATTAAATTGCTTACGGCCAGGGGCTGAGGTTGTGGTTCAGTGGCAGAGTGCTTGCCTTGCGCGTGTGAGGCACTGGGTTTGATCCTCGGCACCACATAAAAAAATAAACAAAATAAAGACACTTTGTCCATGTATAACTAAAAAATATTTCTTTAAAAAATTGCTTATGGCCTCACTAAGTTTCTGAGGCTGGTTTTGAACTTGCAATCCTCCTGCCTCAGCCTCCAGAGTCACTAGGATTACCAGCATGTACCACTGTGCCCAGAAACTTCTCACATTCTAAAGTTTAAAAAATTGAGTCTATTTTATAATGTGTATTACATTTATAATGTGTAGATACATTTAAGTAGATAAATATTATACTTGGGGTTATAGGCATGAAAATATTTCACTACCAGGGATGCATTTTAAAAAAAGAGATTTAAAAAAAGAGAGAGCAAGCGAGCCAGGCCCTGTGGCACACACCTGTACTCTCAGCTGCTTGGGAGGCTAAGGCAAGAGGACCACAAGTTCAGAGCCAGCCTCAGCAACTTAGCGAGGTCCTAAGCAACTAAACAAGACCCTGTCTCTAAATAAAATGTTTTAAAAGGGCGGGAGATGTAATTCAGTGGTTAAGTGGCCCTGGGTTCAATCCCTGATACCAAGAAGAAGAAGGAAAAAAAGGTTACTGAAAGAAACATTTTCTAAAACGTCTCTGCCAGTTTATAGATCAGATCAGATTGTACATAGTATAGTTGTTTGGCTTGCTTTTGCCTTTACTTGGGTCCCATGTATTTCTTGACCATGTTTTTCAAATAATGTATAAAAACACATAGTCTCATAAGCCTGAATGTAGTAAAAATAATGGTCAGAAAAATTGAAATTATTGTTCTTACCAGTTCTAAAAATTGGGTGTTATTGTTTAGTAAACCTATAGGAACCTTGTAGGAGACAATAAATTCATTTTTCTTCCCTGGAAAAAGTACTGTAGTTGCTTTAATGATCCTTTTGTAGGCCTCTTGTAGAGGATCCTTTGGGGAGCAGGGTATTCTCTTGTGCCCGTCACTTCCAGGGAGTGAAGTTCTTAAGAGACCTCTTAACTCTTCAAAATTATTTTAGGAGACTGTTTAGTACATGGACCCTAGAGGTTATGAGGCCATTTAGGACTTGAGGAAATTATTTCTTTTTCTGTGTCTCATTAACCATCAATAACTCTTCCCTCAGAGAATTGAAAGCACGGAAGCATTGGAATAGATGGATAATGCATGGTGCATGCCATCAAGTGGGGATTCAGTAATTATCTGCTGAATGTTAAATGAGTATACATCATCTTGGGGCAATTTTCATGTTTTCCTAATCAATTTTGGTTGTACATTTCTGGTGACATAACTTAATTACTAATACATGAAGTAATTTTAAATATAATGGTAACTGACATCTCATAAATATATGCAGAAATACATTAAAAATTTGGGGAATTAAAGCTCATTTGGAAATTTTATTAACACCCCACCATGTCATTCATAGATGATTACAAGTGATTGATCATCCACTAGTTGTACTTTGCTTCGTTTAGTTTTTTCAAATAGCTACTGTAACATTTTGGAAAAGGATTACATATGATCATATAAATACAAACATATATACACATACATACACAAATAGTTATGCTCATGTACGCATGAACCAAATCAGGAAATACACTTAGAAACTGGTAAGAGTAGTTGTTTTAGGAATTAGACTATGTAATCTGGCTGTTCTGTTTGCACATAATTGTGCAAACATAATTTGCACATAATTGTTTATATATTTAAATCCCTTTTTTCGTATTTTATTTATTTGTTCTATTTAGGCTTACAGGATAACAGGGTGCAATTTGATTCATTGTACATAGATAGAGGATAACATATCAATTCTCTAGTTATAAGTTGTATAGAATCACAACATATATGCAGTCATACATAAAGTTAGGGCTATGATGACCATCATATTTCACCACATTCACTGTTCCCATGCCCCCTCCCCCCTTACACCCCTGTGAACAGAGTTCCACCATTGTTCCCATGTCCTTCCCCACATTATGGATCAGCATCCACTTATCAACGAGTACATTCAGCATTTGATTTTCTGAGATTGGCTTACTTCACTTAGCATGATATTCTCCAACTCCATCCATTTACCTGCAAATGCCATAATTTTATTCTTTTTTATTGCTGAGTAATATTCCATTGTGTATGTATACCACAGTTTCTTTATCCAGTCACCTATCAAAGGGCATCTAGGTTGGTTCCACAGTTTAGCTATTGTGAATTGAGCTGCTATAAACATTGAAGTGGCTGCAGCACTGTAGTATGCTGTTTTTAAGTCTTTAGGGTATAAATCAAGGAGTGGGATAGCTGGGTCAAATGGTGGTTCCATTCCAAGTTTTCTAAGGAATCTCCATACTGCTTTCCAGATCAGTTGTACCAATTTGCAGTTCCACCAGCAATGTATGAGCGTGCCTTTTTTCCCACAACCTTGCCAACACTTATTGTTGTTTGTATTCTTGATAATTGTCATTCTGACTGGCATGAGATGAAATCTTAGGGTAGTTTTGTTAAATCCCTTTTTATTGTGCTAAAATATACATAACATAAAATTACCATTAGTAACTTTTAACACTAATTCATAGTGTGTATTCAGTATATCCACAACATTGTGCAACTGTAACCACTATTTAATTTCTAAAACGTTTTCATGACCCCTAAAAGGAAGTTCTGTAGTACACATTAAGTAATTGCTCCCTATTTCCCCTCCCCCAGCCCCTGGCAACTACTAAATCTGCTTTTTGTCCCTATGAACTTACCTTTTCTGGATATTTTATATACATTTGTCCCTTGGTATCCATAGGGAATTGGTTCCAGGACCTCCACAGATACCAAAATCTGTAGATGTTCAAGTTTCTTATATACAGTGGTATAGTATTTGTGTATAACCTATACACATCTTCTTGTATAGTTTGTGTGTGTGTGTATGTGTGTGTGTGTGTTACTGGGTATTAAACTCAGGGGCACTCTATGGTGAGTTATATTCTCAGGCCTAATTGTACTGAATTGTTCAGAGAATAATGACAAGGAAAAAAAGACTGTACATGTTCAGTATAATTTTTTAAATTATTTTTGGCAGGGCTGGGAAATTATTTTTCAAATATTTTTGATCTGTGTTTGGTTTAATCCATGGATGTAGAACCCATGGATATGGGGAACCAACTATAAATGGAATCACAGTCTTTTGTGTGTGGCTTTTTTCACTTAGTATAATGTTTTCAAGATTCTTCCATACTGGGCTGGGATGGTAGCTCAGCGGTACAGCGCTTGCCTCGCATGCTTGAGGCCCTGGGTTCGATCCTCAGCACCACGTACAAAGCAATAAAATAAAGACATTGTGTCCATCAACAACTAAAAAAAAATATTTAAAAAAAAAAAGATTCTTCCATACTGTTGCATGTGTTTGTACATCATTCCTTTTTATGGCTGATTAATGTTCATATTAATGTTTTTTTTAAAATATTTTTTAGTTATACATGGACACAGAGTCTTTATTTTTGGTTTACTTATTTTTATGTGGTGCCGAGGATCGAACCCAGTGCCTCACACGTGCGAGGCAAGCATTCTGCCACGAAGCCACAACCTCAGCCCCCATATTAATGTTATTAATACACCATATTTTATTTATCCTTTTATCAGGGGGTGTACATTAGAGTTGTATGTTTTCACTATTGTGAACAATGCTGATATGAACAATCATGTACACTATTTTAAAACCTGTTTCGGTTCTTTGGAGCATATATGGATTGCATGGCAATTCTTTATTTAACTTACAAAGAAATTAATGGTATAATTTTGAAAATCTTTATAAACAACACATACAGACCTAAATAGCTCTGTGTGTTTCTTTGAACACTTTTGAACATCTTCATGCTACTCCTTCACATGGAAGACTATGTTATTTAATCAGTTCAATGTTTATAGACATTTAAGCCACTGGGTTTTTGTTTTGTTTTCTGATTTTATAAATCATTCTACAGAAAGCCTTGTAAAACAAAACTCTTTGTGTACTTTTTAAAGTATAACTAGTAGGATAAAGTAGAATTATTGGGTCAAACAGTATGTATTTTTAAAATTTACAGTATTATCATCAAAAAGGTTGTACTAATTTATACTCTCACTAACAGTATATGAGAGTTCCTGTTTTCTTTCTCTTTATTACAATTTATTGTTTTAAACATAAGTAATGGGGTAACTGGTCTATGATATTATTTTGATCATGCTATTTCCTGGCAGAGGACATGTTATATTTATCTCTTATCCTTTACTAATAATAGCTACTTTTTTTTTCAGAAAAATCAGTGAATATATGCTACATGCTTTGCACATATCCACAATCCACTACTTCTCTTATTCTATTTTATAGATGAAAGAATTAAAACAGATTGTCACTTAGGTTATACAGTTGATAAAAGCCAAGCTGGAGTTTCAAATTCTATTTATTACTAAAATCTTATGAATTATGCCAGATATACCCATTCCTATGCAAATGTAAATATATATTCAGATATATTTGTGTATGCATAGGGGAAAATAGTTGTAAAGCAAAAACCTAATCATTGATATTACAGCAAAATAGAATTTATTCAATAGACAGTAGTTCTTAAGACATGGTTTATGGATTGATCACTTATGTCAAAATCACCTGAGACACTTGGTAAAATTCTAGATTCCTGACTTCTACCTCAGGTGTATGGAACCTAAATTTCTAGAGGGGGAACCTGGGAATCAACATTTTAAACATTTATCTCAAGTAGTTCTTATACTCATTAAAAGCAGTTGTGAGTAGTGACACAACCAGTTGTGAAATCAGCACAGTGTTATGATTAGCATTTTATAAAAACCAACTGAAATGGAATAGAATATACCAGAATATAGTTGGGTACAGTGGTGCACACTTGTAACTCCAGCATCTTGGGAGGCTGAGGCAGGAAGATTTTAAGTTTGAGGCCAGCCTTAACAACTTAGTGAGACCCAGTCTCAAAAAGATTTTTAAAATTATTTTTATTTAAATAAATAAATAAAATATTAAAATTAAAATATTTTTACTTAAAAAATAAAAAAGACCAAGGTGTTGCTCAATGGTTAAGCACCTCTGGGTATAAAAAAAAAGATATAGATATAGCATAAAATACCTGGTTCAGGCCCTTGGTTTCCCATATATGGTTAATCTTAGAAAGTCTTAGCATTCTTACAAAAGAATTCCAAAACTCAGCTCACTGTGGCAATAATAATAAAAAGCACTCAATTGAGCAGTGATTTCCTACCTCATTTGAAATAGCAGTATCCTTTTTAACATCTATAAAATCTTCCCATTTAACTAGGAAAAAATATATATATATATATATCCCTTCCATTCATTGAACACAATAAATTGCCTAAAACTACTATATATATTCATTCTTTGGGGGTTCCATACAACCAACAAAAGGACATTTTTTTTGTACCAGGGATTGAACCCAAGGGCACTTAATCCCTGAGCCACATCCCCAGCCCATTTTATATTTTATTTAGAGACAAGGTCTTGCTAAGTTGCTTAGATCCCCACTAAGTTGCTGAGGCAGGCTTTGAACTCATAATCCTCCTGCCTCAGCCTCCCAAGCTGCTGGGATTACAGGCATGTGCCACTGCACCTGGCCTGGGATTTTTAATAGTTACCATCTTTTAACACAATTTTCTAGATTAAGGGTTATCATCATCAGTATATGAGTATACACGTTTCTAAAATTTTGAGTAATATTAAAAAACAATTTGACCGAGTGCAGCAGCACACGTTCAGAAGTTTGAGGCCAGCAACTTAGATCCTGTCTCAAAATAAAAAATAGAAAAGGACTGGGGATGTATCTCTGTGGTAGAGCACCCCTGGGTTCAATCCTGAGTACTGAGGAAAAAAAATTGAAAAGAACATAGTCTATCATTTTTAGTATGGTTTAACAATTTGCCAGCAAAATGAAAATACTTGTACTGTTTCTAGTATATGTAGACTGATGTATTGACTAGAATACTTCAACAGGTCTCCACATTTAGACATCATTATTTGAAACAGTTGCCCAGTTTTTCATGATTTTGATTAAAATAAATCAATAATGCTTTAAAAATCAACTCATATTTCATTCACCACAATATCATCTTTATAATCAGAACATGAAATATAACCTATTGGTCTATTACTGGATTTGATAGTCCCTTGATATAACTGTGATCAGCCCCAGTCTCTGGTCTAGGTCCTAGACCTTGGGAATCAGTGATTTAAAAGGATAGAGGGGTTTTTTAAAATTTTTTTTCTGGGATACAAGTAGAGGCAGAAAAGAAATGAGAGGCTTGTGTCCTGGTAATACAGATGCCAGCTGGGCCCTTGACACAGGAGGAAGCTCATCACTATGCTGATAAGTGGTAAAGTTTGGATTTGAACCAGGCAGTCTCATTTGAAAGCCCTCAATTCTAACCCTTCTACTATTGTGCTATATATAGCTTAACAAGAAATAATATCTCATTCACTTTTGTGTTTGGGGAGACCTAATACAATTATCTATGCTTTTTGTAGGGGGGTTATAGAATTAATTTTTGTCAAATTATATTTTATTATGATCCTTAACCTTGTAATTTATATCATAGGTCTATATAATCATGCATAGGTTTCTTCTCAATGATTTTCTTAATGATCTTCCTGTTATTAAGTCAACTTCTAAGGGAAGACTTGAAGAGTCAGATAAAAATTTTTTTTTTTTTTTGGGTACTGGGGATTGAACTCAGGGATACTCAACCACTGAGCCACATCCCCAGCCCTATTTTGTATTTTACTTAGAGAACAGGTCTCACTGAGTTGCCTAGCACCTTGCCGTTGCTGAGGCTGGCTTTGAACTCGCGATCCTCCCGTCTCAGACTCCCAAAGTACTGGGATTACAGGTGTGCACTACCTTGCCGGGCATGTCAGATAAAAATCTTGACTGCCTTCCAAGAGTAAAGAACTTGTTACCCATGGGGAGGTTACTAAAACCCAGCTGTGTATCAGACTCAAATGGAAGGTTGCATTCCTGGAAGCTCCCTTTATGTATTTAAATGAAATCTTCAGAACATAAGATAATATGAATTTTTATTAAGTTGTCCAGGTTCTTCAGAAGCACCAAGTCTAGCATGTGAGGACTACTGCAGAGAATTGACAGAAATGGAAGACTACATGGTCAAAAGCAGCTTAGGGCTGGGGATACAGCTCAGTTGGTAGAGTGCTCACCTTGCATGCACATGATCCTGGGTTCAATCCCCAGCACCACACACACAAAAAAAAGACAGTGTAAGGTTTAGATGAAAAGACACACGTGCAAGATGTAAATAGTAATTCATAATGAGTAAAGAGGCAGTATATGATTAATTGCCAAGAGAACTGCCCAGATAGTAAAGACCCTTGGAGTTAAGTGGAGAGAATTACTTTAGGCTAAGTAAGACTGAGATATGTGCCAGGTCTTCGTAGACTGCAGAGATCTGGACAGAGGTGGAGGAAATTGTACCAATTGCTAAGAGACTAGATCTGAGAAATGGAAAAATAAAACAGACAACTCAGTTCTCACAGAGCTGACAGCAATGTTTGGTGTAATAGTTACATAAAAACATATCAAACTTGGTAAATACAGTGAGAAACATTACAGATGGAAAGAATTTGAGCAAAAGCCAACATCAGGAAAATGAAAAAATGTTTTTGGGAATGACTACAGATCAGTAGAGTTTGAGCCAAAGGGTTATATAAAGAATACTTAAATATACAGTCTTCTAAACTCAAAGGAAGAGATTAAAAGTCTTGGGATCTTTTTTTTTTTTTTTTAATATTTTTTTAGTTGTTGATGGATCTTTATTTTATTCATTTATTATTTATATGTGGTGCTGAGGATCGAACCCAGTGCCTCACGCATGCTAGGCAAGCGCTCTACCACTGAGCTACAGCCCCAGCCTAAAAGTCTTGGGATCTTAATGGGAAAATCTATGGAGCAGAAGAACTTTCTTGTCCTTTTCAAATCATGTTAGATGCTACTTTTGTTTACTCATATGTCAACCATGAGGGTGAAGGCATTTCTGTTATTTAAAGTAGGGGAATCAGCCAGGTGGGGTGGCACATGACTGTAATCCCAGTGACTTGGAGGCCAAGGCTGGAGGATTATAAATTTGAGGCCAGACTCAGCAATCTAGTGAGGCCCTAAGCAACTTAGCAAGACCCTGTCTCAAAATAAAAAATAAAAAGGGCTAGGGATGTGGCTCAGTGGTAAGCACCCCTGGGTTCAATCCCTAGTACAAAAGGAAAGAAGGAAGGAGGGAAGGAAGAAGCTAAAGGAGGAAAAGAAATATAATTCCAGTAAAGTAGTTTAGGGGCTAGATTATAAAGTTATAATTTGAACTGCTCACTGATTTTTAATATGGAAGAAGCTACCAGATACCAGTTTCCTCATCTTTTATGAGGGTGTAGGACTGTTTTTAAATATAGCCTGTTTATTAGCATCTGAAGCCAGACTATCTGGGCTTGAATTTTGGCTCCTCTACTTACCAGCTTTATAACTTTAAGCAAGTTACTTAACTTCTCTGGGCCTCAGATTCCTCACATATAAAATGAGAGTGATATTGCCCATTCTGTATTGTGGACTGGATTAAATGAGTGACTGTATAGAAAGCTCTTAGACCAGTAGTTGGCACATAGTTGATGGTATGAAAGGTATTCCTTCCAGTTCTTGAGGTTTTGACTCATGACCAGGTATCCATTCTGAGCCCTAGAACATAGGAATTACTTGAGAGGATTCACAAAGAATCAGTTAAAATCTAGGACTCAGATTTGGGATCTATCATCCCCAGAACTGTGTCAGAATCTGGGCTTAAATTGGGTAATGTGTTTCCCAGTGGACACATTATATAAGAATTTCCTTCTGAAACTACTTTAGAAAGATGGCCTTAGGGTATAAATTAAGACAGGAGGCTGAGGCAGGAGGATCCCAAGTTTAAGGCCAGCCTCAGCAACTTAGAAATACCCTTTTCCAAAATAAAAAATAAAAGTTGCAGCCAGGCGCGGTGGCGCAAGCCTGTAATCCCAGCACTTAGGGAGGCTGAGACAGGAGAATCGCGAGTTCAAAGCCAGCCTCAGCAATGGCGAGGCGCTAAGCAACTCAGTGAGACCCTGTCTCTACATAAAACACAAAATAGGGCTGGGGATGTGGCTCAGTGGTTGAGTACCCCTGAGTTCAATCTCCAGTACCAAAATAAAATAAATAAATAAAAAGTTGCTACAAATATAGCTCATTGACATAACACCCCTGGGTTCAATTCCTAGCACCACAAAAGAAAAAAAAAGAATATTATTTCTGGAAACTACTGTCCCCTGGATGCTAATATTCATTTATAAATGTTGAATAGACTGATGCCTTTCTAGTTATTTTATTATTTTTCTATTGTTTCTGATAATAACAACTGGCCACTGTTTTGGCATATACTCACTGTAAAATACACAGTGGAATAAAAAAATATAGTTGTAAAATAGCATAGTTGTGCTTGATAATCAGAGGAAGGAACTCCATAGGCCAGCTTTTTCCCAAGTCATAACTCTTGCTTACCTGTAGGTCCCATTAAAAGCAGTTGTTAATGTTAATAGCAGCACAATTCACAATTGCTAAACTGTAGAAGCAACTTAGATGCCCCTCAATAAATGAATGGATAAAGAAACTGTGGTATATATACACAATGGAATATTACTCAGCATTAAAAGAGAATAAAATTATGGCATTTGCAGGTAAATGGATGGAGTTGGAGAATATCTTGCTAAGTGAAGTAAGCCAATCCGAAAAAACTAAAGGCTAAATGTTCTCTCTGATAAGTGGATGCTGATCCATAATGGGGGGGGGTGAGGGGGACACAGGAAGAATGGAGTAACTTTGGGCGAAGGGGAGGGGGCATGGGGGCAGGAAAGATGGTGGAATGAGATGGACATCATTACCCTAGGTACATGTATGACTGCATATATGGTGCAATGCTACATCGTGTACAACCAGAGAAATGAAAAGTTGTGCTGCATTTGTGTACAATGAATCAAAATGCATTAAATAATTAATTAAAAAATCAGTCATTACCTAAGAACAGCTGGACTTAAGTATAAAAAAAAAGTTAAAAATGAGCCAACGCCAGGTACAGTGGTGCACACCTGTAATCTCAGTTACTCTGGAGGCTAAGGCAGGAGGAGCATAAATGAGAGGCCTGCCTTAGCAGTATACCAAAATCCTGTCTCAAAATGGAAAATAAAGGGCTGGGGATGTAGCTCAGTATGAGGTCTAGCAAAGCATGAGGCCCTGGGTTTAATCCCCATTAGTGGATGGATGGATGGATGGATGGATGGATGGATGGATAGATGGATGGATGAATGGATAGATAAGATAAAAACTTTTAAAAAGGGCTGGAGGATGTAATTCAGTGGTAAAACATCCCTGGATTTAATTCATAGAACTGAGGGAGCAGGGAGGAAAAATGAAGGTATTTTAATTTAGAGATTTTTGGTCTTTAGAGTAGAATCCTTAATAAATAAAACAGATAAAAGCAGCACTACTGTGCTTGGAGAGGCCAAATTAGTGGCCTAGAGTCCTCCCAGATTGCCTCTAAGTCATTCTCAAGGAATCTTAGGACACCTAAACTCATTTTAGAAGCCAGTGGGGTAACTGATTGTAATTTCATTTTGTCTATAGGATATTATTCATTTTTCCTTAAAATTTTGTGAATTGCATAGAAAACTCAGTCTATGTGAAGGTTCTAGGTCCTATAATTTTGTTTATCTTTATTGCTGTCCTCCTTGGGATATACTCTGGCTCTTACCCCTCAGCATTTTGTACACTTTCTATAGACTGATCTGGGGGCAGATCAATGCCTAAAAGTTCTGTATTTATAGAAAAGAAAAACATTTTTTATCATGAACTAGAACTGGATTAAAACCTGTATCTTGAGCTCAGACTGTTTCTTTTTATTCATTAGATTTGTCTGCCTCTGCTCATTCCAAGGTGGTGATCTTCACAGTCAACTCTTTGGGTAGTTCTGAGTCTTATGTTGATGTTGTGCAGAGCAATGTGGATATGTTCAGAGCCCTTGTCCCTGCTCTGGGACATTATAGTCAACATGGTGTCCTGCTTGTTGCATCTCAACCAGGTAAAAAGTTTTATTTTAAATTAATTTGATGGTCTTATGCATCAGTAGAACTCTCATTACTGATAAAAGCCATAAAACTTTAGATTATAAAGAGAAGGATAGAATATTCAGTAAATGGCTCTTTTAGTTAATAATACAGTATTTCTACATCCTGTCAGTTGCTTGTTATGATTATCATTAATTAGAAGATTACAACTTAACAATTTTTTATGAAATGTGGTATTATGTTCCTGTTGTTAGTCATATCTGCCTTAGTGAGAAAATGGTTAACCTCCTGCCCTTCTCCCAAAAAACATGCAGTGACTTATGTGAAACATTATTAACTCTTCAGTATTATAAAGCATTAGTAACATGTCAGAGTGCATTTTTAACTTTTTGTATTTTATAAATTGTTTTGAAAGTGTTTTACTTAAAAAGAAATATTTTCAAAGAGTTAGGTGGTATTGAACTCAAATTGGTGAACAGACTTTAAAATGTTCCCAGTACAGGGTTAAGGTATGTATTTCACTTGTTTTTCTATAGCAGTTGGTTGAGGGACATTGGTGTCTTTGATTTCTGACATCCTTTTGGCATGTACAAAAAACGTAGTTGTTTTTGTTCAAAATACTATACTGAATAGCAGTAGTTTTTGAATTGATATTTTCATTTAAAAATAGAAACTCAGCTTAAGATAGATATAAAAGAATTTTATCAATTAAATGAAATGATTACTTTCTAGCTTTTTGCATCCAGTTTTTATCTTTCTTGCCTAACTATTCCAGGAAATTATCTATGTTCCACGCCTAACAATTTAATTAAGAACAAAGTTATATAAAGTCTTTGAAACCTGGTTAGTGTACTTAGAAAATATATATTATGCATAAGTGCATTTAGTATCTAAGAAGAATATACAGAATCTCTAATATACCTCAGTTATTACAATAATAAACATTTATGAACTAGACTCAAAATATGTGTTTTTTAAATCTTTGTATTTTCACCTTTTATGCAACATTTAGTGGAAATCATGACCTATGTGACATGGAAACTGAGTACATTTCCTGCAAATCGAGTGATTGGAATTGGATGTAATCTGGATTCACAGAGATTACAATATATTATTACAAATATTTTGAAAGCACAGACTTCAGGCAAAGAAGTTTGGGTTATTGGTGAGCAGGGAGAGGACAAAGGTAAGAAATACATTTTTATTAGTTACATTAATAAATCACCAGTGATCATGACATTTGAATATATCTGGGAACTTTAGAATTGTGGAGCTTTTTGGCTTTTGATTCACATTTGAGTGCCTTCTGTGTATAGGGCCCAGTATTGTAAATAGACTGCTTCTGTGTGCCATTGTCCTTACAATTACTTTTCCTTAAATGTAAGATGAGGCAAGATCTGTTAGTCAAGTTTTATAATTTCTTTTATTGCATTTCAAAGTCCCAGGACAAGCCAGGCGTGGTGGCTCAAGCCTGTAATCCCAGCACTTAGGGAGGCTGAGACAGGAGAATCACGAGTTCAAAGCCAGCCTCAGCAACAGCAAGGCACTAAGCAACTCAGTGAGACCCTGTCTCTACATAAAACACAGAAAAGGGCTGGGGATGTGGCTCAGTGGTCGAGTGCCCCTGAGTTCAATCCCAAGTACCAAAAAAAAAAAAAAAAAAAAAGGTCCCAGGACAAATTTTAAAGTTTAATTTTCCAGAAAAAGACATTTAAATATACTTAAAACATTTATAAAACCCTTTTTCATCACCCATCCCAACCTTCAATCTTACTTACGTTTCCTAAATTTAAATCTTCTCCCTATATGCAAAGACACATAAAGTATGGCACGTTAGTGGGATAAAAAAAAAATCTGGACTAGTTGTTGCAAAGGGTTTCAACCAGGTCAGGCTGGTTGCAATCACAATTTGGAGATCCCTGAGTACCTGATCAACAAATTGGAAAGTGAATCTCGGGAATAGGGAAACTATGAGAATGAAATGTTGAAAGCGCACTTTGTTCAGCACAGAGGTGTTGTAGGTAGAGCAGGGCCTAAAAAATAACCTTTCTTCCTATGGGGAGGCAATAATTTAACTGAAGAACTGGAGAAAAACCATGTATGTTACAAGTTAGATATTGAACCATGGTGCCATAAAGCAAATTGTCTTCTCAAAACTATTTTCTTGGAATATAAAGCTTTGTATCTGCTTTGATGTCATTAAAACAAACAAAAATACTGACAGTGGTGATAGCTAGGTTAGAGGTCACTTTTAAAATTTATACTTTTCTTCATTTTCTAATTTAATCATTATGGATATAAAGGCTTTATATAATTTTAAAGAAAATTTTAAAAATAAAACAGCAGTATCATAAATCGGTATAAGTCTGCACTAGCTACCTAGAAAATTCAGTGCTAGAATGAATCAGAATAAACATTTAAAAAACAAAAGTCTGACAGTGTGATTGAGCAGAAATGATATTTAGAGCTACGGATATAGCTCAGTGGTAGAATACATGCTTGAGGCCCCAGGTTCCATCCATCCCTATACCACACACACAGAATAAATAAATAAAAAATAAAAGGAAAGGAAGAATGGGAAGAAAGAGAAAGGAAGGAAGGAAAGAAAGGGGGAGGGAGGAAGGAAAGGACAGATTAATTTTCAGGCTTCACTGTTGCTTCCTGATGCTAAATACCAATCAATAGTCTCCTCAAAAGAGTAGCAAACGAGAACTTGGAGTAGATATATTGAGTAAAGAATGTCTGAGGAGTCAAACAAACCCAAGACCCTGAATTTTACTAACATTGACATTCTGGTCCATGTTGATCTCTTGTTTGCTAATCAATCTATACTTGGTTAAGACATTACCAGTACCACTGAAGCTACCTACCTATGTACTTTTCTCTAGTCTACTTCCCTGCTTGCCATCTAGAGGTAACATGAGACCACTATTTTGGGTTTTGGGTTTTGCTCTTTATGGTACTAGGAATAGAACCCAGGACCTCACACCGAGGTACACCCAACCCTCCTTTTGCTTCCAAGACAGTTATTCTGTAGCTCAGTATACTTACTTGGCCCTGAAGCCTGAAATGGGTTGGAGGCTCCCTCTGCTGGCTTCATTTGGAGACACCAGCTGGTTATATTTTTGCACAAATGACACCATCACAGTAATGATTTGATGTAGTTACTAATTATTAACTATCAACTATGTATATTTAATGCTTTGTATACAAGTCCTCTATATCTCATTTAATTTTATAAACACCCTATGAAAGAGGAGGTGGTTTTCCAAATTTATAGCTGAGGAAACTATGAGGGTCATGAGGATAAAGAATTTGCCTGAGGTTACATACCTAGTAAGAACTGAACTGAGATGTGAATAGCTCTGACCTCAGAGCTCTTCTTTTTCTTGCTGTCATTTAGAAATTTCATTTAAAGCCGGGTGCAGTGGCTCAAGCCTGTAAACCCAGCACTTAGGCTGAGACAGGAGAATCACTAGTTCAAAGCCAGCCTCAGCAACAGCGAGGTGCTAAGCAACTCAGTGAGACCCTGTCTCTACATAAAACACAAAATAGGGCTGGGGATGTGGCTCAGTGGTTGAGTACCCCTGAGTTCAATCCCCAGTACCAAAAAAAAAAATTTCATTTAAAGTATTTATTAGTGTCTGGCACAGAGTAAACACTCAGCAAACTGTAGTTGTAGGATTGACAAGATGGTGATGAATAGAAAATTGGCAAAAGGACACATAAAACTATGCTTTGAAATAAAACATTAGGATCTGGAAGCAATTTAGGAATAGAAGTAGTAGCCGAGTGTAGTAGTGTACACCACGGTAATTGGGAGGCTTAGATAGGAAGATCACAAGTTCAAGTCCAGCCCTGGCAACTTTAACAAGATCCTATCTCAAAAAACAAAACAAAAGAAGGTGGGGATGTAGCTCAGTGGCAGAATGCTCCTGGTTTAGATCCCCAGTACCAAAAAAGAAAAAGAATGGAAGTTGTGTAAAGTAAAATTATTCTCTTCAGGCTTATCAGAAACAAATGATAGCTACAGCCTTGGGAGGGATCAAAAAGCTTATAAGACCGTTGGGATCTATTTCTTGCTTCCCTCCTCATCTTCTCTTCAGCCACTCTGCCAGGCCTTCTTTGCCAGGATAGCTGCAGTCCTGAAGGGTTTGTGCATTCTCATGCCTCCTTACCTTTGCATCTGCTGCTTCCTTTCCCTGAACATTCAATTCTTTTGGTTAATTCCTAACTCCTTAGTACTGAGTTTGAGTGCCATCTCTCCCAGGAAGCACACACAGTTAAGTTAGTTCATAACTGTGTTATAATCATTAATATACTGTGTTGTCCTTCTCTATATTACATTTTTATACTTGCTATCATTACCTACCTGTTCACCCCACCAGACTTTAATCTCTTTAATCTTCAAATGGCCTTAGTAAGTGTATTTTGGAATGAATGATCCTGACACTACCTTGTTGCAATCAAAGGTCATTTACTTATTTCACACCAAAATAGATAGCAGAACAGATGTTTCGAAGCTGCTATTTTCAGCTGTGATACTGAAACCCTATATTGACTGCAGAGAACCCTGTCACACAGTGTTTTAGAAATCTAAGGGATGAACCCCAGAACAGTGTTGAATCATTTGCTTCAGGTACAGGGTAAGTGTTGTATGTAATTTTTTAAAAAGCTATCCTGTGGGCATTTTTCATTAAAAATTTTGAGGCCTTTTTGTCCCAGTACTGGGGATTGAACCTGGGGTGCTTTTCCACTGAGCCACATCCTCAATCCTTTTTTATTTTTTATTTTGAGATAGGGTCTCAATAAGTTGCTGAGGCTGTCCTTGAACTTGCGATCCTCCTGCCTCAGCCTCTCACGTTGCTGGGATTACAGTCCCACTCTTTCCATGTTTTTCAAATTAACTATTCTAAGTACGTTTTCTTCTTTGTTACCAGATATAATTATGAATTGTATATGAAGTTACTTCTATGTTATCTTCTGTGTATGCCACATCTAGTAAAGAATATATGTAAGATGACAGAAAAGAAAAATGCATGGTCCTGCATGCATTTTGAGAAAGGGAGACATCTGGATACATATATAGTGTCCCTTGTTGTATGACTAATAGGCCTAATAAGCCTAATGATGATATTCAGGATTGAACCCAGAGGTGCTTTACCCCTGAGCTACATTGCATCCTCTTTTTTTTTTTTTTTTTTTTTTTGGTACCGGGGATTGAACTCAGGGGTACTCGACCACTGAGCTACATCCCCTTTTTTGTGTTTTATGTAAAGACAGGGTCTCACTGAGTTGCTTTAGTGCCTTGCTGTAGCTGAGTCTGACTTTGAACTTGTGATTCTCCTGTCTCAGCCTCCCAAAGAACTGAGATTCAGGATCTGGCTAAATTGCAGAGGCAGGCCTTGAATTCCTAATCCTCCTGCCTCAGCCTCCTGAGTAGCTGAGATTACAGGCATGTTCCACTGTGCCTAGCTTAAATGACCTAATTTTTAATGCAGTTTAGAACATTTGTATCTTAAACATAAGATATTGGTTTGTTTGGGAGTTTTTGTTTTTTGGTTGTTTGTTTGTTTGTTTGTTTTGGTGGTACTGGGGATTGCTAGGCAAGTGTTTTATCTCTGAGCTACATCTCCAGCCTCATAAGATATTCTTATATAGCCAAATATACTTTTGTTTTGCCCACCCAAGTACAGATTTGTACCAAAAACACCTTTACCTAGATAAGAAACAGATGAATGTTGAAACAATTTCAAAATATTACTGGCAATTTCAATTTAATATTAAAGTATGTTATAAATATCCAGTTTATTTTGAAGGGGCTAAGGATACAGCTCAGTGGTTAAAGAGCATTGCATAGCATGCTCACATTCTTGGTTTTGAGGCCCAGCACCAAAACTAAAGAAACTAAAGAAAAATCCAGTTTGTGTACACAGCTGTGAATTTTTGAATTGTTTTATAAAGTGTGGTGAAAGGATGTGAGTAATCCAGAAGATACTCCTGGAAAACTATACCCTGACTCTCTATCAGCTGTAGAAATTCAACCCCAAAATAGAAGGTTTCCAAATTATTCCTCACCTGGTGGAAGAAATTAGTCTCAGTGCAGTTCCCAGCAGAACAAATGACAAGTGTTGCAGCATTTGAAGCCTATTACATGTAGCCTGATGAGGAAACAATGCTTTCTACTCACACAGTAAAACAGCTCTTCTAGTACTGATATTGATGAGAGAAGAGGTAAGCAAGCTACAAGTAAACTTTAGGGATCATGTTTCTTAGGGATTGTGGTTCAAAAGCTTTTCTCATCCCAAGCAATTGGTACAGCAAATGCAGTGCCATCAATAGAAAAATAACTGTTACTAAAAGGGGAAAAACTTGTATTAAAAAGACTAATACAGGGCTGGGGCTGTAGCTCAGTGGTAGAGTGCTTGCCTAGCATGCGTGAGGCACTGGGTTCGATCCTCAGCACCACATATACATAATAAATGAAAAAAATAAAAATCCATCAACAACTAAAAAAATATTTTAAAAAAAGACTAATACAGGTACTCATCCCTGAAAAAGTTCATTTATTATACTTTAATCCTTAGAGAAGCATTGGCAAAATATAACTAATTCTTCATTTAAATTTTAGTGCTCATGTGGAGTGACCAAGAAGTAATGAGTCCTAGCTCTCAGGTGCAGCTGTCCAACAGGTAACACAGTGAAAATCTGTACCTGTCCAGCTAAAAATTATGTACTTCATAACTAATATAATATTTCACAGCATGTACTTATCAAACTTCTATAAACAAAACTATCTAGCATGGACATATCTAAAAGCATAAAGGAGCAGAAGCCCTATTATAGGCACACACCTGTAATTCCAGCAAATCCAGAGACTGAGGCAGGAGGATCACAAATTCAAGGCCATTCTCAGCAACTTAGCGAGACCTTATCTCAAAATAAAAAATAAAAAGGGTTGGGGATGTGGCTCAGTGATTAAACATCTCTGGGTTCAATCCCTGGTGCCCACCTCCAAAAACTACTATAATGGAGCAATATTTTATAGTCTTCAGTTTCTTTCTTTTTTTTTTTTTAATCTTTGGTTTCTTATCCGAAGGTACATCTAAGAGTGCTTTGCAAACTTTGCAAACTCTTCCAGATAACACAGTTGACATTTATACAGTATAACATATTTCTTATTTGTAAATATTGATTTATTTCTTTCATATCTAAACATCTGAGAATATTAGCAATTTTCTTAGAATAGTTCATATCACTTAAAAATTTATATATTAATCATACATAAATACACTTGTAAATCAGTCTAATATGAATAAATAATATGTTCAGGAGGAAAAGAATATAATGTTCAGGTCCTTGTATCTTTCACTTTTGTTTGGAGGCCTTCTGAGGGTCAGGCTCCATATACTTATGTAATCAGATTAGAATGAATTATATCATATTAGTCTTCTAAATAAGGAGGAAATTCCAATCATTATATTCTAAAAAACATAAAATGAAAGTTTAAAAGCTAAGTGTGGTGGTACAGGTCTGTAATCCCAGCAACTCGGGAGGCTGAGGCAGGAAGATCACAAGTTTGAGGCCAGCCTTGGCAACATAATGAGACTGTGTCTCCAAATAAAAAAATAAAAAGGGCTGGGAAAGTAGCTCAGTCCTAAAGCACCTCTGAGTTCAATCTTCAGTTAGCCACAGTACAAACAAAACAAAACAAAAAAAAAAACTAAACTAAAATCCCCCTGCCCCAAGGGAGGCTGTGAGGGTGGGGGGTGGAAAGGGTCTGGGGATTAAACCAAGCATGCTAAGCATATATACTACCACTAAACAATATTCCCTGCAGTTTATCATTTTTGTGGTACTGGGGATTGAATGCAGGGGTGCACTACTGCTGAGCTACATCACAGCCATTTTTTAATTTATTTATCTGTTTGTTTTGATGCAGAGTCTCACTATGTTGCTGAAGCTGTTATGATCACCTTGCCTAGCTTCCCAAGTAGCTGGGATTATAGATATGCGCCACCATGCCCAGCTCCTCCCTGTAGCTTTTAAAAGGAATAAATTTAAATGATTAATTTATATTATTTTCTAACAAAAATAACATGCTTATTATAAAACTTCAAATACTACAGCTATTTATAAAGTAGAAAGTAAAAAGCTGGGGTAAATCTATCTTCCAGAGAAGTTCCAGTGTACAGTTTTTTTAGTGCTTCTACAAATATATTATTTTTAAAAAATAAATCTGTGATATTTTTCCATATTTTACATGAAAATCTAGCAACTAATCTTTTGGGGGTTTTGGGGGTTTTTTTGTTTTGTTTGTTTTTGGTTGGTTGGATTTTTTTTTTCTCTCTCTCTCTGTATTGGACACTGAACCTGGGGTGCTTTACCACTGAGCTACATTCGCAGCCCTTTAAAAAAAGTTTTTTTTTTTAAATTTTGAAACAAGGTCTTGTTAAGTTGCTGAGGCTGGCTTCAGACTTGCAGTCCTCCTGCCTCAGCTTCCCAAGTCAATGGAATTACAGGCATGTGTACCACTGGCTACCTATTCTTAAGAATGAAAACTATATGATAGTACACTTGGTAGTAATTTATTTAACCAGTCCCCTTTTGATGAGTTGTTTCCAAATACAGAAAACATGTTTATGTGTATATCTTCACACATTTGAGTATATTACTATAGGATAAATTCCTAGAAGAGGAATTTCTAGATCAGATGTTGCCAAATTTTTCCAGAATCTTAGATCACTTTATACTCTCAACAGCAGTTATTTGAATGCCTGTGTATAATTTCTTCAAATTTAGTTATCAGACTTTTAATCTTTGCCAGTGGTAATAGGCAAAACCAGTATTTACTGTTTTAATTCCTAATTAGCTAAATATTTAGGGTGGTGAGCATCTCTTAGGGCATTTGTATTTTCTCTGTGAACTATGTATCTGACATTTTAAGAAAACCTTAAATAATCATCCAATTATCTGAAAGCCTTCCTAAAACCACTGCTGTATAATTCTTTTTCTGTGCATAAAAATACCTAGTTAATGCCTTAAACAGAATGTAAAACTAAATTTTTTTTGCTTGTTTGTTTTTTGTAACTTAGAGCCATGGAACTATTAAGAGTAAAAGGTCAAAGATCCTGGTCTGTTGGACTATCTGTAGCTGACCTGGTCGACAGTGTTGTAAACAATAAAAAGACTGTACATTCTGTATCGATTTTAGCAAAGGTAACTGTTATTCTCATTATCTCATATTTTAAACTTTCATATTAATAATATAAAACCAGCAAAATTGCTGTTCACACCTAATGCAGGTATCTTCAGCGTCACCAGCTTTCAGTGTAAGATGTGGAAGGAGGCACTTTGGCCTAAGCCTTACCCTGCTTAACTGTGGGAAGTCTGGATCTCTACCAGGTTGCCCTCTCAACCTCATGTAATTTTTGGGAATCTCCAAGCAGTATTTATATATTCCATAAACAACTCCTGGTTGTGATTTATTACATCAGCCAGCCACATCATCCCAGACTGATGTGCCAGCTGGTCTCAGCTAGTCATTAGTCTGCTTCTCCAATTATCTGTCATTTGCTGCTTTTATCCAGAGCATAAATTCCCAAAGATATAACTAAGATGAAACACAAATGCTTTATCAGATTTTCTTGAAGATTCAGAATACTAGGAGGGAAATACAATATAGAAAAGAAAACTTTAAAAGGTTACGGTATTGTACCCAAATCCCATGGTATGCCCCTCTCCAAAGAATCTACTTTGCCCATCTTTTTCTTAGCCCCCAACCTGATACCCATATTATAGGTAGCTATCTTATCTCCCTGCAAAAGGGATTTCTTTAACCAAGTTCCTCTCATCCCTCAAGTTTTTTTTCTCAAACAATAACTTGAATTTTGAAAATAAACAAAAACTGCTCAAGTTCAACTAGAAAAACAAGAAACTAGAAAAGCAAGAAAGCATATATTTTTATGATATGACTTTTTTTTTACAGTGATTCACCTCTTTTATAATCCCTGTATTTTTCATTTCAGGGCTATTTTGATATAAATAGTGAAGTGTTTTTAAGTTTACCTTGTATTCTTGGAACTAATGGTGTATCTGAAGTCATCAAAACTACAGTGAAGGAAGAAACAGTGACTGAGAAACTCCAAAGCAGTGCATCTTCAATCCATGGTCTCCAACAACAGTTAAAACTATGATTCTTGAACACAGTTACCTGAAAGAAAAAGTCATTTAATTTTGCCAACATATATTAGATTTGAATATGTCTATGTCTTCTTATTTATCCTTAAAAACTGCTTGGTTAAGGGAGATGTTTCTTAGTTAGCTTTGTCATTTGAATCGAAGAAGTTAGATAAGGAAGGGGAAAAAATCTAATTTTATTCAGGATGCTTAGCATATCTATACTGTTCTTTAAACCTACAACAGGGATAAACACTTTATAACATCTGCAGTGTGTAATATTTTAAATTGTGTATTACAAACTCAAAGCACATTAATCACTTTAGAGATATGCTGAAAGAAATGCATTTTACAAAGATTAATTTTTTGACATTTATAATAAACATGACAACCTAAAGACCCAGAATGGGCCTTATTTATAAAATCTGTGCTAGGTGCATATTCAAAAGATTCAGTTTAAGGTGTTGATGTTCTTTTGCAAAATACAGTTGGTAATAATGGTAAAACATTTAATTTTCCTTGTTCAAATTCATTAGATACCAAGAACTGGAAAAGAATTTTATATGCACTTTAAAATAGTAAAAGGTAAAGTGAAAATTTTTCATATATAAAGAAAAATATGTAATTTAATTTTCAGTGGGATTTCTTTTCTGAAATTTTCTATAGCCTCTTCCTGGGCTATATAAGATCTTCTACATGACATAACTTACTGGGATAGTAGAAGCATGGAAGAAATGTATATTTGGGTAGAAACAGATTATGAGTAAAAATTAGGCAGTTTCTTTTAAAACCAAAATATGAGAATTTCATAAAAACTATTGGTCTTAAGGAATAGAGGCTGAGTGGACTGATGGTTCTGAACAAATCCTTTAACCACTCCAGAAGTAACAATTCAGAGTACATGTACTTTGGTAATGAATCATTAACAATGTTTTCATGTTAAATATAGCATATTATTACTATTGTGACACACAACTAATAGTAACAGCTAATATCAACACTCTGTATAACAGGAATTGTAGTGAGCACTTTATTATTTTATCGAATCCTCATAGTAACCCATTAAGGTAAGGTAGGGACTATTATCATTTTATAGAGGAGAACATTAAAATTTAGTGCCCTAGATCTCAGGGCTTTTAAGGAGCACAGAGTCTCTACTTTTTAAAGTACAAATAGGAGTAAGAGGCTTAACAGCCAAAATAGTCATCAAAAGACCCTAAAGTTGAGGTCCTGAATACTAGGAAAGAATTACTTTCATTCTCTAAGGGCTTATTTTTAAAAAGCAAAAGTTTTTAGCAAGATTAATTCCGTGGCTTCCCAGATCTGTCCTTAGCAAATAGCAGAGGTGGTATTGAACTGAGGTAGGCACTTATTTAGTCATCTTGTTATTTATTTGGAGCCCCTTATATACCAGGCACTAATGGTGAACATGCCTGGACTAGGCATAAGCATTCCTGATCCTTATAATCTTGTATGGGAAACACAATAATCAATTCCCACATATGTACAAATCCAACTGTAGTTAAGTACTGTGAAGAAATCTAAAGTGTTTTGTAAACATAATAGGTACATCCAAATCTGGACAGGGAGATAGAAGCCCTATGGTTTATAAGAGTAGACACATTGTAGAGAGGAAATAGTCAATCTAATGCTTACTTAGTATACTAATGGATAGTTAAAATGGTGAACTTCAGTCATAAAGAAAGGTAACATTCAGTATCCCATGTTTAAGAAAGTAGAAAATAATTCAATATGCTTGAAAAGATTCCCATCAGATTTAACTGGATAAAAATCTTGGACATTTGGGCTGAGGATGTAGCTCAATGGTAGAGCATTTACCTAGCACACACACAAACCCCAAGTTCTATCCCTAGCACTACAAAAACAATGACCAAAAAACCTTTGGATATTTGAAGATATAAGCTTGAGATTAGATTAGATTATTTTGGTTTTACTCTAACAATGTATCCTTACTGTCCTTTTTTATGAGATAGTAAAACTGAAAGAACCATATCCTGTATTTTTTTAACTAGCCTTTTATAATAAGTGATAACTAATCAAAAATTTGGTAATTTCTAAAATTTCAGTTTCTATTTTTTTTCATTTTTTCTTTTCTTTCTCTAATATATTCTTGAACAATAATCTAACTGCAAAATATTAGTCTCCTAGATGAATTGCCAAAAATTCACTACATCAATTATAAAAGGAACATGACAACACAACATTTACAGTACGTCCTGTTGTTCCAAATAGTGTGTTAGAATCTGAATATTCCAAGATGAACAATAGACCTTACCCTCCAGAAGGCCACAATATGGAAGTAATTCTGTTTCAGATATTCCCTTCAGTGTTGAGTATTAGTAATTATGTTGTTAAGTTCCACATATAAGTCAAGAAGCAGTACCACCACCTCATTGTGATTTGGTGGTAATTTAACATTCAGTGCTTCTGTTAACTTTCACTTTCTCATTTTCCCATAATTATGCAGTGCCTCTTATTATGATTTTTAGTGGAGCTTGTATTAAAAAATGCGTTTGTGATACTATAGAAGGCATATTTTTACTTTCTAATTTATATTGTTTTCCTTAAATATCAAAAATAATGAATAAAATAAAGTTTGATTTTTAAATTCACCATGTGATGCCTGATTTATTAAATGAAAGGAAGTTTATTCAGATTTGGAGATTTGTTTCATATAATTCCTACAGCACCCAGGACATTTAATTATTTAAGTGACTCTTAAAATTGAGATTGGATTTTTATCAACCATTTCCAAAGTTTTAAAAATTATTTTTAGCAAAACTTTTTAACAAAACTTTTTTTGTTGTTCTAATTGAAGATACTTCTGAATAAGCTGTGGCTTTAAGAATATTTTGAAAACCATATTTTAAAGCAACATAAAATAGCAGGTGCAGTAGGACAGACCTTTTGCTTTTACTGGAGCTAACTCGGTTGTACAGGAACGATATCTCTTGAAATAGCCTTTGTGTGTCTGTGTTGACGACACTTTATATTTCCATATACTTTCTTTTTTTTTTTTTTAAATGTTTTGTTTTTTAGTTGTAGATGGACACAATGTCTTTATTTTATTGCTTTGTCTGTGGTGCTGAGGATCGAACCCAGGGCCCCACGCATGCGAGGCAAGCGCTCTACCACTGAGCCACAACCCCAGCCCTCCATATACTTTCAATTAGGCTCCTCTGTGTCTGTGACCTTCACTTAGATGCCAGCTTAGATGGGAATCAATACCATAGCTTGTTCTCATCAGCACTATATTAAAATCATCCAAATGTATTACACTTCACATAATCAAACCTAAATTTTACAATACTTTGGCACTGTGCTTGTAAAACGGGTGATGTGGAATAATGACTAATATAATCCATCCTAAGGAGCAAAGTCTGGTGGCACACACTTGTAATACCAGCTATTTGGGAGGCTGAGGCAGGAGGATGGAAATTTCGAGGCAAGCCTAGGCAACTTAACAGGACTCTGTCTCAAAATAAAATAAGGCCTGGAGATGTAGCTCAGTGGTAAACTGCCTAGCGTGCACAGCCCCTGAGTTTAATCCCCAGTACTACAAAAAACAAAAATACAAGTCATCAAAACCAGCCTTTATTGTAAATAGAGATTTGATACCTACTCTGTGGTTTTGGGAATTAAACCCAAGAACGCTGTACCACTAATTTATATCCTCGGCCCCTTTATTTTACTTTGAGACAGGGTCTCAACTAAATTGCTTAGTCGCTGGGATTAGAATCCTGCGCCACCGCGCTAGGCTCCCTACCTATTCTTGCACTATACAAGACGTTGAAGATTTAAAAATTGGCCTGCCCCAAGGACTTGTATTTGTGGATAGGCTGGTAGCTAAACAAAAAGCAAGGTAGAATGCAGCTTGTATTTTCAATCGTATCTGGGCAGACAAGAAAAGTTCTAATTTAGGAAAGGTATCCTGAGGAAGCAATTATTGTCTGGCTTCCTGAAAAACAAGGGCTTTCGACACTTTGCCCTTACGGACAGAGTATGAAGGACTTTTAAGCTATAAAAAAAGACAAAAAACAAAACAACAACAACAAAAAAA
>PVHX01018798.1:0-25709 GCA_004024805.1 Geosciurus inauris
ACACCCCCAGCCCTATTTTGTGTTGTTTTTTTTTTTATGTAGACTCAGGGTCTCACTGAGTTGCTTAGTGCCTTGCCTTTGCTGAGCCTGGCTTTGAACTCTCGATTCTCCTGGCTCAGCCTCCCAAAGTGCTGGGATTACAGGTGTGCACCACTGCACCGGCTCCTAAAGTTCTAATTTTGATCGTAGTGAGGAACTTCTAAGGGGACAGATTATGAAACCATATCTCTTATTTGTTCAAACGCAGAAAATTATTTCCATTTTAGGATTATGCTTTGCCACTCCGAAAATAAGTTAATTTGAAATATTTTAATTCTTATCAGTAATCAAGTCTACCTCTTTAGTTCTGAGGTGTATTTTTTTTTCCTAATATTTTTTTAGTTGTAGATGGACACAATGTCTTTATTTTATTGCTTTGTATGTGGTGCTGAGGATCGAACCCAGGGCCTCACGCATGCGAGGCAAGCACTCTACCGCTGAGCCACAATCCCAGCCCCTCTGAGGTGTATTATTAACTGGTTATAGATGTTACCATATTCTGCCTTCTTACATGGTTTATCCACAACTAACAGTGCTTTGCATTTAGTGGGTACTCAATAAATTTGTTGAACAAATTAATGGATTTTTTTAAAGATATTTTTTCCCAAGTAGAAAGCAAAGTTTATATCAAATTAAGCTTTGCACTTCCAAAGTATAAAATACCAAGGCTCTTCTATGTCAAAAAAAAATCAGGTATGTTCACCTTCACATTAAAAACAAACAAACAAACAAACAAAAGAACCAAAATCAAAATATACAAGCCAGGCACCATGGCACATGCCTATAATCCCAGCAGCTCAGGAGGCTGAGGCAGGAGGATCACGAGTTCAAAGCCAGCCTCAGCAAAAATGAGGTTCTAAGCAACCCAGTGAAACCCTGTCTCTAAATAAAATACAAAATAAGGCTGGGGATGTGGCTCAGTGGTCGAGTGCCCTGAGTTCAATCCCCAGTAACCCCCCCAAAAATTCAAGACAAAGTTCAACAATAATAATCTAAAATCTAGACTGAGTGATCAAAATTTTAAATTATCAGTATAGCTCAATTTGGTGAATCTTTCAGTAAACTTCAACTTGAAACAGTAAATGTAACAGTGACACTGTTTATATCATCCAATTTGAGAAATATACTTCATGGCAAATTGAAAAATACAAGCCATACACTGACCAATGGAACAGAAAAAAAGCAATTAACCTTTATAGGAATCAAGAGAACACCTAACTGTATAAAAACTTTCTCAATCAGCAGCATAGTCTGTATATGATATGCATAAAACTATAATTAAAGCAAGGTTGTTTTTTATAAGTTGCATAATTTTAAAAGTACGAGGAAAATTTGAACTGTATTTCTAAAAGACCACAGAGTAATCACTGAAATACGCATTTCTCAAGACAATGGCAAAAAGTTCCCATTTATGGGAAATATGTTCTTTTTTTCATATAGTGAAACTGAGAAAAATCATATCAAATGAGGAATCTTTTCTAATTTTAAATACCCCACATGCAAACCTTGAGAAATGTAGTTTCTTTCAATTCAGACTTGAAACAAATTATTATTAAAAAAAACATGTACAAATCTTATTGCTTGGCACCAGATTTTCCAAAATTAAACATTGTTTAAACCACCATGTTCTTGAATCATATTATAAACTTTTATACCTGCTTTTATTTTCTTAATGAAAACTGTTCAACAATTTAGATCAAACCCTATAATATGTAAGCAAGTCACAGTTCACATAAAAATAAATGGTCGACTTTCAGTTTTTATTAAAATCATGAGGGGCTGGGGTGGTGGCTCAGTGGTAGAGCGCTTGCCTTGCATGCGTGAGTCACTGGGTTCGATCCTCAGCACCACATAAAAATAAATAAATAAAGATATTGCATCCATCTACAACTAAAAAAATATTTAAAAAAAAATCATGATATTAAGATATCCATAAAAATTAACTAGAATTTATCGGTGGACAACGATGGACCCACAGAGTATTGCCTTATGGCATTCTGTGAAAAGTCTTCTTTACTTTCAGCTTCCTTTTCTGAAACATCTTCTTCATCAGCCCCTTGTTCCTCCTCCACTTTTTTCAAAGGTTGAGAAAATTCTGGTAATGAGTTTTTTAAAAGGTATGGCTGTGGTTTGCACCTTTTTGAATGACAAAGGCAATCTGCCACAAATATCATACAAGTCCTAACAGTTCTGAAAGCAGAGTTGCTAAAGCAAAAGTGTGTATGATCCCCAAAGTGGTAATCCAAGGTCTTCATTAAAATAGTTGTGGCAAGTAGAACAGAACCTGGACCGAACTATAATGAAACTGTTTCAATATTCTTCCACTCTTTTTTGCTTATAAAGTTGATGAAGTCCTTCTTAGTCTTTGATCCCTGATAGCACCTAAATTCACCATTACAATGACAAATAGTAGGAAGAGCAGTCCACTCAGTCCTGTCTGCTCTGTGACATTGACTTTTGCAACATTAACCTCAAGATCTTCTTCCCATTTAGCATAATTTTCCCATTCTGGTTGAAGATTTTGACACACAGGACACCAGGTGCATAAAATTCTGTATCATCCATTCTCCTTCCAGCAACTCCCTCCAGTTCTCATCTGTGATGGCATGCAGGTAGCTTGTGGGTCCACAGAACCCCCCAAAGCAACAGCACCAACACTGTCAGGGGAACTACGAGATGCCCAGAGGGCACCCATAAGTTAATGAATTTTTATGAGTTTTTCCCTAATTAAGAAAGTTGTATAGGGGCTGAGGTTGTGGCTCAGTGGTAGAGCACTTGCCTCGCATGTGGGAGGCACTGGGTTCGAGCCTCAGCACCGCCTATAAACAAATGAATAAATAAAGGTCAATCAACAACTAAAAAAAATTAAAAAAAAAAAAAAAAAAGAAAGTTGTATAGTTTTTAAAGCATCTTTAATCCTATCACACACAATTGACTCTTTTTTGCATCTTTTAGGCTTAACTACATATTTTTTATATGGTTTTAGTTATTGTGATTTGAAATTTTGTATTTTGGGTTTGTTTTTTGTTTTTTGTTTTTTGTTTTTTACCATGAATTGAACCCAGGGGCACTTTACCACAGTCCTTTTATTTTTTATTTTGAGACAGGTTATCACTAAGTAATTTAGGGCCTAAGTTGCTGAGGCTGATGTTGAATTTGCAATCCTCTGCCTCAGCCTCCTGAGTTGCTGGGAATACAGGCATGGGGTAAAATTTTGTTTTTTTGTTTTTGTTTTTTTTTGGTCCTGGAGATTGAACTCAGGGGTACTCGACCACTGAGCCACATCCCCAGCCCTATTTTGTGTTTTGTGTGGAGACAGGGTGTCACTGAGTTGCTTAGCGCCTTGCTGTTGCTGAGGCTGGCTTTGAACTCAAGATTCTCCTGTCTCAGCCTCCCAAAGTGCAGGGATTACAGGCTTGCACCACCACGCCCAGCTCAAAATTTTGTATATTTTTAATATAAAGTTTTCCCATATTTTTTGTTTTTAAATAGTCAAATACTGCATTATTTAGAGCAGCAAGAAATTCACCTTTAATGCTAGATGAGGATAATCTGAGAAATATTATCATATTCCAAAAATATTGCTGAAGAATTATAGTTCATTTTAATTTATGTGGACTGGGATTGAAACTATTTGGAATATTGGCTTCAAGTTGCCTGTAACCAAAATACCTCAACTATCTTTATTACTGTAGGGCCTAATAAAGAGGATGCAGCCTCTCAGTAATCTTCAGAATCATGATTTCCTAAAGGGAGTTTTAATAATGTTGGGAATACAGAAAGGATTGCTAACATCTTAAATAGAGGAAGTCCAAACAACATATTTCCCAGTTTTCCTCAGGATTATTTCAGATTTTGTTATTATATCAGTTATTGAACTTATGCCTTCACACAAAGATAACATGTTGATTTGGGTTTGTTCTCACACCAAATTAGACCTTGGGTGGATTTGCAGTCACTGAGGAGAGAATTTATGCAAACTGAGGCGTTGACGCTTTTTCTAGAACAGCTGTTTTTGCCAGGACCCATGCCACACATACAGGATGACTTCCTGAAACAATATCTTTTCTAAAACATTCATTGCAGAGTAAAAATGTATACTCTAGAAACTGTTCTTCAGGCTTTGTTTGCTTGATTTTTTGTTTTGAGACAGTCTTTCTGTGTTGCCCAGGAAGGACTCAAACTCCTGGGCTCAAGCTATCCACTGCCTTAGCGTCTTGAGTAGCTGAGACTACAGATGTGCCTGGTTCTCAGGCTCTGACCTAGAATTTACACTGTTGTCAGCAAGGTAGTTGATTTTACTTTCTTTTTGTCACTGTTTGCCCGCATTACATTCTGGAGATACTGTGCTGCCTTGTTGGGTACTCTTGGCAGGGACCACTGGCTCCTGAGCCCATATAGACCAGTGCTTTTGGCCTTTATGTCCAGAACTCAAATGAAGCTCAAAGAGCTGCCGGGGGTGGGGGGTGTGGGGGGTGTTGAAGAGGTGCTGAAATCAACACTTCTCTAATGCAGTGCAGGACTTCCCCAGCTGGAAGAGACAGACTGTAAGAAGCAGCTGACTTTGCTTCATCCAAAAGAAAATTTGAGGTCCGTATGGCAGACTTAAGAAGTTCTGAATAAAAATATATCTCTGATGAACAGAAGTTTACCATTGATCACACTGACAAGAAACTTTTAGGAGAATGGTCCATGTAGAAGACATGTTACTCTAAACACTGTCTGTTTCCTTTTTGGGCCTAACTGAACTTTGCAGAGTTCATATAGAACATGAGAAAACCCAAAATGTCAACAAGGACTTTATGCTCACTGGTGAAATGGAACTTATCCATGAGAACTGTAGTTCTGCCTTTCCTCTGGAAGCAGAAAGAAAGATGAATTCTGCTTAAAGGTGATGGAGTGGAACAGTCTCAGAGCTAAGCAGACAATATTTTAAGTTCTAGTTAGCCTCTTGTTTGTTGAAAACTTGAATTGGAACCAGGTTTCTTTGTTGAGAAGGAAGGCACTAGGGCCCTGGAGTGAGATGATGGCTTTGTTGTGTGACCACAGAGGCTGGTTTCATACTAATTTCCTCTGGGGCTTGTGATGAAGTCAGTAAACCACAGCCTTCAGCAAGCTATGTTCAGGCAGCAGCAGTGGCTTCTTGGTGGTGTCTCGGCCATGACACACATTTGACATGCCCTCCTTTAACCCACTCACTAACTATTTCTCTTGCTCTGCAACATGGACCAAAGAGAAATTCTGCAGAAGTTCCTGGATGAGGCCCAAAACAAGAAAATTAACAATGAAGAGTTTGCCAATGAGTTTCTGGTGAGTCCTGTGTGTGACGCTCTTAGAGTAGTTACATGCACTGTTTAACTATAATGATTCAACTCTCCTAGACCAAATTGCTCTCAGGATAAAGTAATTATCAGATCTTGCAGGAGAAGAAAGAAAGAGGGCAACCTAAAAGTATGACTGCTCTGGTTTTGATGTATTTTAGGTATTTTATTAAAAATACTGTTTTACTATTGTTTGCTCGGTTTTTTGTTTGGAAATTCTATAGGAGGTATACACAACTCCAGATGTATAAATACTAATCTAATATTAATTGAACATTCAATGTCCCTAGGCATCAGAGCTGTGGTTTATACTTCAAGTCACTAATTTTAATTAATATTAAGAAGAAAGAGAACACAATTTTTTGTGGAACATTATATTTTTAGCCTCCCCATGGGATTCCATTTGGATGACAGAGGTTTTTGAAAAGCACCAAAACTATCCACTGCCACTTTTTCTTTTCTTTTTCCGATAAAAAATATTAGAACATGTGTTTTTACAATAACAGGGTATCCCTAACTTACATTGCTTGGAGAATTGGAAAGGCTGGGTTGGGGAGTAGACACGAGTGAGGGCCATGGAGAGAATATGTGTGTGTAGCCTTGGGTCAGATAGATTGATTGTGCAGAAGAACAATGCATTCCTCTGAGGGAACTGTAGGTATTGGTGCAATGGAATTTGGGTAGGCCTCATTCACCCTATTACCTGGCACACCAGAGAATATAGGATGTCTGATAGTACCTATACTGTGTTTTGGAACACCTCCAGCTGTATTTCAGAGCTATAAGAATGTTAAGCCTTAGCTCTTTGGCTCTAAAGAAGTGGAAAAAGCGAGAACTAATACTTTGCCAATCAAATTATAGACTATTTGACATGCTTCTTAATCTCCCCAAATCTGTTTTATTTTTTTAAAATATATCTATTTTCTATGTATACACATATATATATTAGTTATAGATGGACACGATACCTTTATTTTATTTTTATGCAGTGCTGAGGATTGAACCCAGTGCCTCACACATGCTAAGCAAGCGCTCTACCGTTGAGCTACAACCTCAACCCTCAAATCTCTGTTTTCTAGTTTATAAAATGGGTATAATAATTTATGTCCTACTCATTTTTGTAGGATTGTTGTGGTGATTAAATATCAATAATAATAATAATGACAATGATGATAAAATGTGAGTTGGGTGCTACAGTGCACACTTGTAGCCTCAGCTACTCAGGAGACTGGGAATGATTGCAAGTTTCAGGCCAGCCTAGGCAACTTAATAAGACCCCATCCCCCCAATATATATATATATATATAGAATGGTCATTTGGTAATATTTATTGAGCATGTACCATGTATCAAGTTCAGAGAATAGATGATAAAATACTTCACAAACTCTCCAGTGATCAAATATTATGATTGAATGATCAGATGTTATGATAGGAACCCCGATGTCAGCTCAACTTGGAATAATATCATGGTGTCGTAAAAAAAATGTGCTTCTACTGCTACTAGCCAGGCATTCTGAGCCCCTCTGGAAAGATTTACCAAAGAGAAGGTAAGGAGCCCATTTGTCTGTTTAGACATGTTGCCTGCTCTTGGACTGTGATTCCTGATCCAGATTCTCCCAAGTATAGAGGTAAAAAGTGAGCTGAGGGACAGCGTCAGCCTCTGTTCTAGTTTGACTGTATTTTTAAAAATAGTACAGACTGCATCCCTAATATCTTATCATTTTAAAGCTCAGGTCATTATAATCTCTTACCAAATTATAGCAGCTACCTTTTAACTGGTTTCATTGCTTCTAGCCTTGCCCCACCTTCAATGATTTTTCCATTTAACACCAAAGTGATTCAATAATACAAATCTGGTCACTTTTTCCTTGTTAAGTACTTTTTATAGTTTGTATTTTTTAGTTGCTTATAATGGTGAAATATAATACACATTTAGAAAAGTATGTAAGACATATAAGTATAATTATAAAGCAACCATCACCAATTCAGCCACCACCTGGTTAAGTAGTAGAGCACTGTCAGACCCCAGAAGACCCTAATATATCCTTTCCCCAACAGACTTCCTCTACCCACCCACCCACCTTGCCACAGGGATAATCATTATCCTAACTTTTATGTTAATCATTTCCTTTCTTTTCTAGATCCTGGTTTTAAGAACCTTGTTTTTGGATAGTGATTAAGTGGAACCTCGCTATTCACTGACTCATGTCCTCCAGTGGAAAAACAGAGTCTTGCCCTCAGCCACACCTAAAGGTTCAGCTGAGACACCAGAGGAATAGCAGTGAGGGAGTGGGGGTGGAGGTGAATGGGGTCAGATTGCTCACTTGGACAAGCTAAATACTGCCATTAGATCAGAGGGATTTCCACCTGGTCATGACCCAAATCCCACCTTCAGCTTTTAACATATTCTCCCAGGATGTGATGTTCTGAGAATTGAGGATTCTGTGACACAAGGCCACTGCTAATAGGTGGTATTTTTTGTGAGACGTACCAAAAGGTATCCCTCTTCTGGAGAGATGCCCTGTGTATCTTTCCCCCTCTTCCACGGTTCAGATTTCAGTCCTCACTTCTGCCTTGTCCATGTATCTTTGTGCAGAGTACAATGTCCTTAACTAGATCTGGCAGCCCTGCTTATGTAAAATGCCATGCTGCTTAGGTCTGTTCTCTGTGCCAAGACTAAATTCAAAACCTTCTAGTGCCTTGAGCATTACTCACATTTCTCTTTACCTAGTTAACTTTTTTTTTTTTTTTCTTTTTAGAGACAGGGTCTCACTGAGTTGCTTAACACCTTGCTTTTGCTGAGGCTGGCTTTGAATTCACAATCTTCCTGCCACCACACCTGGCCTAGTTAATGTTTAATAATTCTTTAGATCTAAATTTGGTGGTTACTTCATCTAAGAAGCCTTTTCTTCCCTTTCTCTCTTTTCTCCTTCTCCTCCTCTTCTTCTTCCTCCTCCTCCTTCTTTAATATACTTTTTTTTTTTTTTGGTACCAGGGATTGAACTCAGGGGCACTCGACCACTGAGCCACATCCCCAGCCCCATTTTGTGTTTTTTATGTAGAGACAGGGTCTCACTGAGTTGCTTAGCACCTCGCCGTTGCTGAGGCTGGCTTTGAACTCGCGATTCTCCTGTCTCAGCCTCCCTAAGTTCTGGGACTTTAATATACTTTTTGTGTTGTTGGAGATTGAACTCTGGGCCTGGAGCATACAAGGCAAGTTCTCTAGCACTGAGCTACATACATCTTCAGCCCCAAAATGTTTTTCTTGACTTCGCTGAATAGATCAAATCTCCTATTATAAATTCTTTTTTTTTTTTGGTACCAGGGATTGAACTCGGGGGTACTCGACCACTGAGCCACATCCCCAGCCCTATTTTGTATTTTATGTAGAAGACAGGGTCTCACTGAGTTGCTTAGCACCTCGCTGTTGCTGAGGCTGGCTTTGGACTCACGATTCTCCTGTCTCAGCCTCCCTCAGTGCTGGGATTACAGGTGTGTGCCACTGCGCCCGGCTATTATAAGTTCTTATTGTTTCCATCTGGTATTTCTCATATACTTATCACAATTCTAATTTTATATTTATTTGTGTGGCACCCATAGAAGCACTTGGATCAAGAAGTGTAACACTGCCCACACCACAGAAATCCCTTGGGTGTCCTTCCAAATGACAGTTCTATACCAGTAAGATTAGTTATAAACACTATCATGATATATTTTTTGTTTTTCTGTATTGCTTTAATATCTATCTAGTTCATTAAACAACAGAGATTATTTTATGTCTTGTTTTCTCACTCTACATTATATTTGTAAAATTTATCAATTTCATTGCATATAATTTTTTTCTAATCATTTTTATGAATTCTGTCAAGGGTCAATAGATAAAATTACTGATATGATCATAGAGTGCATTGAGAGAGGGAAGTAGCCACTTAGGGTGACACTGTCTATTTTAAATTGCCATAGGTTAGTGTCCAGTCTTCAGCTTTGCTGGTCTAGAAATTCAATTGTTTTACTATGTCCAGCATTGATCAAGAGCAAGTAACTGGCTCATAATAACCAAACACACAAGAAATTCACTAGAAATCAGAAAGCCAGATTATCAATTTTTCAAGGGAGAAAAGTAACTGTCAAACAGGGTAGAAGTTTTCATTGACTGACAAGTTGTAGGAGCACTCCCTATACCTTCAACCCCTCCCTTCCCTCTTTTGACAATTTTTATTACTTCCTCTGGGAAGAAATAACTGGCAGTACTAACAACTAATAATAATTCATCTAACATTAATTCTGTTATAAGCTCACATGCAGATTCAAAGGCTAAGTTCTTGCTATAGTCTGATATTGTTTGAGGTCGTGCCTCGTGGGTCTCCTTGAGGAGTTGGGGTCCTGAGAGACCAAAAGGGGTCTTTGGGGAAGATGAAGAGGGGTCTCACAGGACGAAGTTAGGAGTGACAGTCCGCGGAGTCACTCCACCCAGACTCCGAGGGTAGGTAAGACTGCTCTGCCGGAATGCAGAACCCGTTTAATCCAGGAAGTACAGAGGCTTATATAGGGTCCTCAGACCAATCGCAGCCCGAGGTTACAGCCAATGAGGAGAATGGGAAAAGAGGGAAGGGAAGGGTTGAAGGTATAGGGAGTGCTCCTACAACAAGTGTATTGTCCTCTTTGTAAGAAAGAAAGATCAAAAAGCCAATTGGAATCAGAAAGTACTTGATGACCCAGGCGCAGTCACCTATAATGCCAGCGACTCAGGAGGCTGAGGCAGGAAGATCACAAACAAGGCCAGCCTCTGCAACTTAGCAAGATCCTCAGCAACTTAGTGGGAACCTGTTTCAAAATAAAAAATCAAAAGGACTGGGGATGTAGCTCAGTGGTAAAGTGCCCCTAGGTTCAATCCCCAGTGCCAAGAAAAGGGAAGTGTTTGCTGAGCATGGTGATTTTAGTGGCTTCAACTTATGACAGTGTGATGTCTCTGTCTCCTTGTTTGAACCTTCAGGTTAGTGACCAACATTCTTTCCTGGACAGTACCAGGGACATAGTACAAAATGCTTGTTGTTGTTTTCCTTTTTCCAAAACAAGGACCATCCTTTTCCATTAGCACATTCTTTATCAGATAGATTGCAATTTATAAGGCATAGGTATCTCTTTGACCAGTTACTGCAGCTACTTTTGTTCTTCTAACATGTATGTTTCAGTCATTATACACCAGTTAAAGTTTGGTTATGTGTTATGTACTGGTCAATTTTGCTGCATTTATTTAGTGTTAAGAACTTCTTTTCAGCTGGGTGTTGTGGCACACAATTGTAATCCCAGCACTTTGGGAGGCTGAGACAGGAGAATCGTGAGTTCAAAGCCAGCCTCAGCAATGGTGAGGTGCTAAGCAACTCAGTGAGACCCTGTCTCTACATAAAACACAAAATAGGGCTGGGGATGTGGCTCAGTGGTCGAGTACCCCTGAGTTCAATCCCTGGTTCCAAAAAAAATTTTTTTTTTCTATATTGGAGGCAGTTGAAGCATCTTCATTTAAAAAGTATGCGTAAAAGTATGAATTGCAAGTCAGGTATTGGGCTAAATATGCATATATCAGTTCCTTGGATGTCTACATATATTTATACAATAAATGAGCAGGAATACAGAAATATGAACACAGCTTCATGCAGATAGGGTAATTTGTTTGTTTGTTTGTTTTTTTCAAAATATTTTTTATGGTTGTTGATAGACCTTTATTTCATTTCTATGTGGTGCTGAGAATCGAACCCAGTGCCTCACACATGCTAGGCAAGCGCTCTGCCACTGAGCCACAACCCCAGCCCCCAGATAGGGTAATTTGATTAGCAGTGTATCTTCTTCCTTTAAAAAATATTTTGGATCCAGGCGCAGTGGTGCACGCCTATAATCCCAGCATTTTGGGAGGCTGAGACAGGAGAATCGTGAGTTCAAAGCCAGCCTCAGCAATGGTGAAGTGCTAAGCAACTCCATGAGACTCTGTCTCTAAATAAAAAACATAAAAATAGGGCTGGGGATGTAGGCTCAGTGGTCGAGTATCTCTGAGTTCAATACCCAGTACCAAAAAAAAAAAAAATATATATATATATATATATATATATATATATATATATATATATATATATTTTGGTATCCAAATAAAAGTGCAAATAACAAAAAGACCATATACCACTTTACTTATTAAATGGACCTATGTTTAAAATATTATAATTCTAACATTGGTTAAAATTCAAACATGCAGTTTCATATGATAATGTTATAACCTTTCTGGAGGCAAAATTTGTACACAATTTCAGACAGATATTTAGTAATATATATCAAAGTCTATTATGGGGCTGGGGTTGTGGCTTAGTGATAGAGCACTTGCCTAACATGTGTGAAGCACTGGGTTCGATTCTCAGCACCGCAATTAAATAAATAAAATAAAGGCCCATTGACAACTAAAAAAAATATTTTTTTAAAAAGTCTATTATAATGAGCAAATTCTTTGAGCATTCTACAAATTCATCTGAAGGAAATAATGAAAGATATTTATATTTTGGCTACACACTGTAGTATTAATATACTATACCAACCCTATAGATGATTTTTATCATCTTATTTTTGTTTCTCTGTATATTTCAAATTTCCTTCAATGACTATGTATTTTTTTATCTTGAAAAATACATATTTAAGGGCTGCAGTTGTAGCTCAGTGGTAAAGCACTTGCCTACCATGTGTGAGGCACTGAATTTGATCCTTAGCACCACATAAAAATAAATTTAAAAAATAAAGATATTGTGTCCATCTACAACCAAAACAATTTAAAAAAAAAAATCTGTATTTGGGGCTGGGGCTATAGCTCAGTGGCAGAGTGCTTGCCTAGCATGTGTGAAGCACTGCGTTCAATCCTTAGCACTGCATAAAAGTAAACAAAATAAAGGCATACTATCCATCTACAACTACAAAAAAAAAAATCTATATTTAAAAATTTCCTTTAGTGTTGTTGGATTCCATTCAAACAGTAAAAAACAAAATAAAAGTTTTATGTTTCTTGGGTTGGAGGTATTTCTGTAGAAAAGGTAAATATGATATTTATTAAATATTAAGACGTATTTACTAAATATGAAGGATTCATTGAGCCCTAATAGGAAAAAAGATACTCAGTCCTGAAGGCCAGGTTTAAGTGCTAATGTTGGTTTAAAATATAGTAGAAGTCAGACTGGTCTTGTAGCAACTTCTAGAGACTTATCACAGACAGATCAGGGAAGACCTGGTAATATGTTGTTTCAATATGTATTTGTAGTAATGATACTAACTAACCAGCTGTGAATAGAGTACCTTTTGCAAGTTTACAAATATCTGTTGAATTGAAATGACTCATTGGTGTGAGTCAGCTTATCACTTGAACATACTTATTAGCATTTCTTGACTTTTGTGCACATTAAGGTGCTTTTTTTTTTCTGTTGCCACCAGAATAAATATATCACATTCTCATCTCCAGCCTCTCACTAGGGTCCATCTAGTTCCACATTTTCAGTTATTCACAGTACATTTTTTAAAAATATTTTTTTAGTTGTAAATGAACACAAGATCTTTATTTTATTTATTTATTTATTTAATGTGGTGCTGAGGATTGAACCCAGTGGCTCACACAGGTGAGGCAAACGCTCTACCATTGAGCTACAGCCCCAGCCCTCACAGGACATTTTTAACATATATCTTGACATTTCCTTCTATTTTATGTATCTAAAGTTGACTCTACCTACAATGCTGTTGTCTACCCACGTACCCATTTACCCCACTGGCGCTTTGGAAACCAACCTCCATAAATTTGATTATCTTGTTAGAGATGATCGTGTGTACACTCAGGGCCAGTTCAGTCTGTCCTCTTTTCCTACTGGTAGTGCTCCTGATTGCTGGGTTTGAAGACCAGAGCTCCTAATTCTACTCCTCAGCATTTGTGCTTGCTTTGTCCTGTTGGAGGCTTGGTATAATACTGACCTGCACTTGTAAGGCATTGAGGAACTACCTTAGGCTCTGGAGACAGCACAACATTGATTCCTTCTTTCCCAAGCACACCCAGGCCAAGTTTTATTTTTTTTCTCTCCAAAATGCAGCTTTTGTTATGCCTTCTATACAGTAGCCTGGTCCTTCAAGGCAAAGATACTGTGGTCTTGTGTTGTCTTTTGTCTTTTGGAAGTGACCTTAGTTAATTTACAAATCTGTCCTGATTTCTAGAGTCTTAGTGCCAGGATCCCAGTTCTGTTCTTTCTTGAAAGGAAAATGGTAATATAGTCCACAAACTGAATGAACTTTTTTTTTTTTTTAATATATTTTTAGTTGTAGATGGACACAATGTCTTTATTTTATTGCTGTGTATGTGGTGCTGAGGAACGAACCCAGGGCCTCACGCATGCGAGGCAAGCGCTCTACCGCTGAGCTACAACCCCAGCCCCCACAAACTGAATGAACTTATTGTTAGCTTATCAAGCACAGATATTAGTTTCTCATATACTGCCCAATTTCAGAGCCCACATGGGATGCTGGCCTCTTCTTCACTTGATTCTCTCAGCAGTTCTTCCCTGGATTTCTTTTTTTTTTTTTTTAATATATTTTTTAGTTGTAGATGGACACAATGTCTTTATTTTATTGCTTTGTATGTGGTGCTGAGGATCAAACCCAGGGCCTCACGCATGCAAGGCAAGCGCTCTACAGCTGAGCTACAATCCCAGCCCCTGGATTTCTTTTGACAGTGCCTCCTCCATGGAACTCACGACCCCTGTGCTATGGCTGACAGAGAAATATTTTCACCCTTTAACCTCCTACCATTTCTTCCTAAACCTCATCCCATCCCTAAAGTCCTGTTTTCTCCTTTATATCCTTTTGCTTCCTACTTTTAGAGGTACCCCTTTCTGGTGGAATTTATCATTTCTGCCCTGTTTTGTTCTCTGTTGGGTGTTGGAGCCTGGAGGTCTGTCATTTCCTCACCCATTTTTAAAAACTGCTTAGTGGACTCCTTAAGTGAATTCCTCCAGATAAATGTAGATTCTAATTATGTGAAAATACTATATGAAGTATAAGTGATAACAATCCCCTTAGAAGTTTTTTCTTAAAAAACTCTGAAGGTGGGACACAATTACCCAAGTGCTAATGTTTGAGAACAACTACTTTGAAAAGGTAATGGCAAAATTCTATACTTAAAAGGAAAAAGGGGGGGCGGGGATTGTAGCTCAGCGGTAGAGCGCTTGCCTCGCATGCGTGAGGCCCTGGGTTCGATCCTCAGCACCACATACAAAGCAACAAAATAAAGACATTGTATCCATCAACAACTAAAAAAAAAATATATAAAAAAAAAAAAAAAAAAAAAAAAAAAAAAAAAAAAAAAAAAAAAAAAGGAAAAAGGGGGCTAAAGGGGTAGGTTAGTGATAGAATGTTTGCCTTTTACGCATGAGGCCCTAGTTTCAACAACAAAAACAAAAAAAAAACAACTTTCCCCCCAGATATATACCATCTCTTCCCTTGGGTTAGGGGTGTAGTTCAGTGGTAGAGAGAGTGCTTGCTTAGCATGCACAAGGCTCTGGGTTTGATCTCCAGCACTGAAAAAAAAAATCATTGCTAGTCACTTGAGAAATGTTCTTTGTTTCCTTACTTCTTTTTATTAGTTTACCCTGTAGAAGAAAACAGACCATAGTCATGGTTGAGAAATGAAAAAGGAGTACCAAAGATACATTTATGAGAAAGAAAAGAAATGACCTAGTTTTTAAAAAGTTATAAATTACACATAATTGTCAGTAACATCAATTTGTACAATAGTGGGAGAACCTAAGAGCTATCTGTAGATGCTTTGTAACTGGAACACAGTGGGAAATATGGGAGAAGCAGCTTGGGGTCCAACTGCGGAGAGCCTTGAGTACCTGGCTAAGGATTTCAGTGTTTTGTTTATTTCCTAGTAGCAAAAGGGGTTCATTGAAGCTATTTTGTGCATAAAACAGATGATAAAAGCAGTATTTTAGTACAATTAACAGAATTATGCCCAGTGAATTTGGAGAAAGAAATACATGAAGAAGAATTAACAAGCACCTATGAGTTAACAAGCTTTAAGGAAAAGGCCTAAATGAAGGTATCTATAATAAATCTGGGAAGAAAGACTGATGCAAGATTAAGAATTAGTTGAAGCCAGGTGTGGTGGCTCACGCCTGTAATCCCAGCATTTTGGGAGGCTGAGACAGGAGAATCGCTAGTTCAAAGCCAGCCTCAGCAATGGCGAGGTGCTAAGCAGCTCAGTGAGACCCTGTCTCTACATAAAACACAAAATCAGGCTGGGGATGTGGCTCAGTTGTCATACCCCTGAGTTCAATTCCTGGTACCAAAACAAATAAACAAAAAAGAATCAGTTGAATGTGTTAACTAAGGTAGAGGTGGGAATTGTGGAAAGGGGAAACCCCATGTGACTTAGTTTCTAGAGTGTGGTTGTTTAAAGATAGTGCCATCGGCAGTGGGGACAATTATGATTTTGGTTTTAAATGTACTGAGTCTAAGGCTGTAATAAGATTCTCAAGAGGAAATGTCTAGGACATGGTTGGGAATTTGGGACTGCAAGTTAGTAAGAAAATGTTGATTTAGACATTTCAGACTGATCCAACATGGGCTGGTAATATAATTTAATTTGAATCAGTTAAATAAATCAACAAACACTTGTATGTCTCTATAAGAGTGTATGATATCTCTGAGTAAATGTATGTATAGTAAAAGAGGAGCAGAGAGTTGAAGATTTAACATTGGAACTTTGGGTAATTCTCAGAAGTCAGAAAAGGACAGAGAACCAAAGAAAGAGGAGAACCAAGATAATGTAGACTACTAAGGGCCAAGGAAGGAGGAAATTTCAAGAAGGAAGTTACAGAGAATGAGGACTGAGTCGATGCTGAGGGATCTAGTCCACAGGAGGTAATCAATGTTCCCTCCAATGACCAATTCTCCATTAAATTGTGAGAAATTAATGAAAGTTATGTTCTTTAATTTAATTCAACACAAGCTTTCATCAATTATTATAGATGTTTCTCCTTCTCTTCTTACAAGTCACATCTAGTAGGTGGGGATTCTTTGAATGGTAAGGGAGATAAAATTTGGGACAAGTTTGATTCCTATCAAGGAGCCAAAGAGGAATTATCACTTCCCTTGACCTGAAGTTTTGATCTATAGTATAGTATTAGAAAATGGGAATATAATTTTAAGGAGAAACTTTGCTGTCTTGATAGCTCTTGTTTAACTATGTTATGCTAGCCCCTGCCAGCCTAGATCCTGTTCTACCAAATGTCATGCTATTTAGAGCATTAAAAATATATATATATGCATATATATATTTTTAGTTGTAGATGGACACAATACCTTTATTTTATTTATTTATATTTATGTGGTGCTGTGGATCAGACCCAGTGCCTCATACATGCTAGGCAAGCACTCTACCACTGAGCTACAACCCCAGCCCTATTTAGAGCATTGTTCAGCTGAAGGCTGAGCATTGTTTGACGTTTAAATCACACATGACTGCTTTTGGGACTGCAATTTTTGAAATTTATCTAGCTTTAGGCGGATTTTATTCAGTTTAAGTTTTATTTCCATTTAGGAAAAAAAAAAAGTGATCTGAAATAGAATAATGGAACTTAGTAACCTTCCTGTTGACCATTGAACTAAAGACTAGCTGTAAACAAAACTTTTAATATCTCCCCATTACGCACAGCATATACCTTGCTTTCAGAAGACATTTGGTTTTTAAAATATTCATCAGTTTAACCTTTAAGTTTTAGCTATATGTGGCTCAACTGCAGCAAGTGTGATCTTTTCACTTCTCCAAATGTCACTGAATTCTGCTGTTCTTGTGCCCTGTCCTGAATGGAGTCAGCCCCAGAGAATTTAAAAGGGTTGAGTTAGAATGTTTGGCAAGTGGAGAAGGAATACTCCCTAGACATCCTTTCTTTAAGAAAATTAATTATTCTTGGAATTTTATTACAGAAACTGAAAAGGCAATCTACTAAACACAAGGCAGACAAGATCTATCCTACAACTGTAGCGCAGAGGCCCAAGAATATCAAGAAAAATAGATATAAAGATATTTTGCCCTGTAAGTTCCATTTTTCTCTATAAACTTGTAATTCCTCTCATATTTAATCATTTATCTTTTTACTAACTAACTACTATGATTCCTAATCTGGAATGTAGCATTGACAAATTAGAATTGTACTATTTATGACTGCAAGAGATATTCATTCATTCATTCATTCATTCATTCATTCACTCACTCACTCATCAGACATTCACGGTATCTACTGTTCAAAGTATTAGGCCCTGACTTAATCCTCTATGTAAGCGTTTTTAATTACACTATGACTTTCTTTTGTATTATAGATGATCATAGCCGAGTAGAACTGTCCTTAATAACTTCTGATGAAGACTCCAGCTATATCAATGCCAATTTCATTAAGGTATACTGAAAGGAAAGAAAGGCATTCCATATTTCTCTAGGAACCTAAAAAAGGGAATGGGAAGAAGACTTAGTAGAAGAGGATATTATCTATAGTCACCTCATATAATTTTTGTTCCCCTTTAGGGAGTTTATGGACCCAGGGCTTATATTGCCACCCAAGGTCCTTTATCTACAACTCTCCTGGACTTCTGGAGGATGATTTGGGAATACAGTGTCTTGGTAAGTGCAAAGTTGTGCCTGTTACTTTATTCTCTAGTTCTTAGGATAACAAAGTTAGAGTGTCAGAATGTGACAGAGGTTTCCCATGTGTTAAAACCAGAGTTTTAAAAATTGATTGATGGAATTTTAGGGTTCAGACCACTTTTATTGAAATTACAATGTCATTCTTATTCAAGGAAATGAAAGTTCATACCTTGACAGGCTTTTGGTAAGAATTTATTGATTTGAATAGAGAAAAGGGAAGTGGGAACAGAAAGAAGGAAGAGTAAGAGCAATATTTTATATAAGTTATTAGAATTTCTTTTTTGGTTAAAAAATATCATGCTAAGTGAAGTAAGCCAATCTCAGAAAACCAAATGCTGAATGTACTCATCGATAAGTGGATGCTGATCCATAATGTGAGTAAGGACATGGGAACAATGGTGGATCTCTGTTCACAGGGGTGTAAGGGGGGAGGGGGCATGAGGACAACAAAGGTGGTGGAATATGATGGTCATCATAGCCCTAACTTTATGTATGACTGCATATATGTTGTGATTCTATACAACTTACAACTAGAGAATTGATATGTTATCCTCTATCTATGTACAGTGATTCAAATTGCACTATGAACATGTAAGCCTAAATAAAACAAATTAAAAAATAAATAAAGAAAAAAAAGTAAATTGAAAAAAAAAAACAAAGTAAAACAGCAAAACAGTGAGTAATGCTTTCTGGCTCTGGGACTCAGATATTAACTGCTCTTTCTGTCTCTATATCTGTTTTAAGTTTCTATTTTATCTCCCCAGATCATTGTAATGGCATGTATGGAGTTTGAAATGGGAAAGGTGAGTTACTTTCTAGCACCTGTTGACCTAAAGGTAAAGGAAAAAAGGAAAAAGTGGCAGCAGAACTTAAGTATGCCTAGGTAAAAATCATGTCATCTTCCTAGTTTTCAATTTGGGAATGCCATATGACTCACAGGGTTTTCTCACCCCTAAGAACACCTTTTCTCCATTTTCCCAGCAGACTTTCTCTTTTAAGGTAAAAGCAATGTTTGCTTTTAACAATTCACTTTCTCATTTCTATTAGTCAGATATATATATTTGTAGTTGTAGATAGAATGCCTTTATTTTATTTGTTTATTCTTTTTAAAATTTTTTTTAGTTATAGATGGACACAATACCTTTATTTATTTATTTATGTGGTGCTGAGGATCGAACCCAGTGCCTCACACATGCAAGGCAAGTGTTCTACCACTGAGCCACAACCCTAGCCCTTTGTTTATTTTTGTGTGGTGCTAAGGATCGAACCCAGTGCCTCACGCATGCTAGACAAGCACTCTGCCACTGAGCTACAGTCCCAGCCCTAGTCAGATATTTTTAACTGCCAATCAGAGCTTCTAATCCTGTGCTGTCCAAAATCATATACAGTAGTCACATGGAGCTATTAAGCACTTAAAACATGGCTAGTGTGATCAAGGAACCAAGTTATTTTAATGTATTATAATTGATTTAAATTTATAAACAATACTCAGTTTAGTTATTGAAAAACTGTTAGTGAAAAGTTAGCATCCTAACTGAGATTACTGTAAATATAAAATATACACAGGCTTTTGAAGATTTAGTCAGAAAAGAAAAGAAAGGTCAAATATCAACTATTGTCTGTTGATTACATGTTGAATCTTTTTTTTTTTTTGTACCAGGGATTGAATTCAGGGGTGTTAAACTATTGAGACACATCTGCATTCCTCCTTATTTTTTATTTTGAGACAGGATTTCACTAAGTTACTTAGAGCCTCACTAAGTTGCTGACGCTGGCTTTGAACTTGTGATCCTCCTGCCTCAGCCTCCCGAGCTGCTGGGATTACAGGTGTGCACCACTGTGCCTAGCCAAAATTTTGTATAACATTGGGCTGAGACATTTTGTTAAAATTAATTTCTTATTTTTTCATTTTTGAATGAAGTTATCAGAAAATCACATATTTTTCCTGGACATCACTACTCTAATCTACTGTTGCCATTCAGAGTTGGCAATTCTAATGAAAACCAAGGAAACTTGTTGAGCAGCTGTTTTTGTAAACATATAATTTCTTCTAGTTTTTTTGAACTACTAGAAATAGATCAAAGATCCCTATTTCTACTTTTTCAGACTTCTAGGAAGTCTAAGATTTCTATATCCTTTAATGTTTGTTTTCCCATCCTTTGGAGATTTCATGAGAGTCTGGAATGTTGGGGTTGAAGCATATAACCTAAGGTGAAAGACATAGAGCTAAACTTGCTTCTGGATGAGGGAGTGGGTTTTATTTCCCAGAAGAGACTAGATTATAAAGAGGGAAATCACTACATTGTGCTTTGTGTAACAGAAAAAGTGTGAGCGCTACTGGGCTGAGCCAGGAGAGATGCAGTTGCAATTTGGCCCTTTCTCCATATCCTGTGTAAGTATGATGCCTGTTCCCATTGTGGCTGAGCAAAATTCCAGGATTTACTTTATAAAAGGCTTGTCTTTGAAATTGGTAATATTTTAATCTTCTTTTTCTTAGGAAGTTGAAAAAAGAAAATCTGATTATATAATCAGGACTCTAAAAGCCAAGTTCAATAGTGTAAGTATAGAATAGGAATGAATGATAAACTATAAAGCCTACAGAAATCAGGCAGGTAAATGTATATGAGTGTGACTGAGGCTGAGCATGAGACTATGGGGAATGGTGGGGCCTTTAATGTCCTAAAAAAAGTCTTCATTTCAAAAGAGACCTCTGGTATAATCTGTGCTCCCCAATCTAGTCCACATATGACATGCATATAAAATGATAATATCTGTATGATGAATAGAGGCTGAATAGTGAATAGACTGGGGCCAAATTTGAGAGCCAGGCTGCCATAGGCCCTACTCAGCCTTTCTAAAGGAAAAGGGACTTAACATGTCAGCATGTCTGTAACCTATCTGTTGCACTACTTGGGAAGATCTGGTTTGGACCATTTTTTAAAAATCTACCTCTTATGAGTGGGGAAGCTGTTGATAAGCCAATAGTAAGTGACCTCAAGTCACTTTTAATTGTTCTCTAAGGAACCTGGTCATTCAAGATCTACAGAGAATAAAACAGAATACATTGCAAAAAGAAGAAATAGATGCAACTTTTTAAGTCAAACAAATCTTTCAGTAGAATGAGGTAGAGTCCTAACCTTGAACTTTCCTCTTATTCTAGCTATTTCTCTTATAGGAAACTCGAACTATTTACCAGTTTCATTATAAGAATTGGCCAGACCACGATGTGCCTTCTTCTATAGACCCTATCCTTGAACTCATCTGGGATATGCGTTGTTACCAAGAGGATGATAATGTTCCTATATGCATTCACTGCAGGTGGGTTGCCATATATGAACCTTTTACTTAGAGTGAACCAAATATCAGTCTGGCTAGGACTCCATGATTGAAAGGGAAAGGTCAATAGCAGAAGCAAACTATAAAATTCAACTGGAGCATTAAAGTGAAATTTTTCTGATAAGTTACTTGTGAACAATATAGCTCTAGGAACTCTTGCTATTGCCTAGGATCTGTTCTGAGGTTCATTGTGGCATGGCAAAGATACTCTGATAAATGGTAGGGTTTAAAAATTTTAATTACCTTCAGGTTTCTTCTTTTTCAAATCTGCTATTGCAATTTTCCAGCTACTGTCAATGATCCACTCTCAATAAGTACATGTTACTGTGATCTTTAATTTCAGTGCTGGCTGTGGAAGGACAGGTGTTATTTGTGCTGTTGACTATACATGGATGTTGCTTAAAGATGGGGTAAGTTTCTCTCAGCAGGAACTTCCTATTTGTTTACTCCATTGCTTTCAGACTTAGGAATAGTTTGGTTTTTCAAAACACCCTCATGATTCATCTTTTCTGGAAAATTCACTTATAGACCCATTTTGTCAGATGATTAAAAATCAGTTCTTAAGTAAGTTGTTCTTAAAGTGTAGTCCTGGGTTCTAAGGGTAGCTCAGTGGTACAACACTTTGCTTGCATGAAACCCTGAGTTTGATCCCCAGCATTGCAAAGTGTGGCCCCCAGACAAGGAACAGCAGCATTATCTGAGAAGTTATTAGAAATACAAATTCTTGGGCCTTATACCATGGATTGATCCAGAAATTTTGGAGTTGGAACCTAGAAAACTCTCCATGTGATTTTCATGCATGCTAAACTTTGAGAACTATGACCTAAATTACATAGTTATTTGCCCTTCTTTCATTCAAACTTCTTTAGCAGATAGATGATGGGCTCAACTTACCACAATCAAACTTTGTGTTTTAACCTATAAATGTTTTTTTTGGGAGGGATGAAGGGACCTAGGGATTGAATCTGGGGCACCTTACCTTTACTGAGCTATATCCCTGGCCTTTTATTATTTTTATTTTTTATTTTTTTAAACTTTATTTTTTTGTGGTGCTGAGAATCGAACCCTGTGCCTCACACATGCTAAGCAAGTGCTCTACCACTGAACTGCACCTGCAGTCCCCTTTAATAGTTTTTTTTTTTTCCAGTACTGGGGATTGAACCCAGGGCCTTCCATATGATAGGCAAGCATTCCCATTCCCAGCCCTTTATAAATCATTTATAAATACCAATTAGGAAATGGGAAGTTTAAAATATGGGCTTTGGATCCACCTGCTAATTTATTTCATAAAACCCTCATATTTGCTGATCTATTGAGCCTTGTCTCTTATTATATCTTTATTTTTCAGACATTTGATCACCCCACATGAACTCATTTTGAATACTTTTAAAAATCTCTTCTAAGGAAAATACCAGTCTCTAAATCATGATGCAAGTGATAAGAAACCATATTCTTCTTAAAAATGCATTTTTTCTGATATTATCCCATGGTAAAAGAGCTGATGTCACAGAAGTACAAGACTATGAAAAAGTGGCAATTATTTATTAACAAAGAAATGAATAAGATATTTTCCCCTTTTATTTGATAGATAATTCCTGAGAACTTCAGTATTTTCAGTTTGATTCAGGAAATGAGAACACAGAGGCCTTCGTTAGTACAAACTCAGGTATGCACTATGGCGAACAGATCAGAACATGTGTTTATGAGTCTTGCTTCATTTTTTAAAATTTATTTATTCTAATTAGGTATACATGACAGCGGAATGCATTTTGATTCATTGTACACAAATGGAGCACAACTTTTCATTTCTCTGGTTGTACACGATATAGAGTCATACCATATGTGCAGTCATACATGTACCTAGGACATTGATGTTTATCTCATTCCACCATCTTTCCTGCCCCCACGTCCCCTCCTTTCCCCTCCCTCCCCTTTGACCCAAGTTTGTCTTGCTTCATTTCTAGGTTTAATGGTAAGGCATCCAAAACCACTGGCTGTTCAGATGTAACACCAATTTGCTACTAAATGTTCTTCTCTAACTCTGAATATCCCAGTATTTTTTCTATATCCCTTATCCTGAGTCAAATTATTTTCATTCCTTACATTTAACTGTCTTTTTGGAAAATTTTAAGAAACCAATATGATATTTCTTACTTACATAGAATATAAGTTAAGGGTCATGTCGGCTAGAAATTTTATAGTAATCTCTGAAATGATAGAAAAGCAGGGAATCATAATATCTAGTTTAGAAGGTAATAACTAGAGTCAAGGCAGAGTCAAGGCAGTTTAAATGTTCATTTTAGGAAACCATGAAAATTCAAATTCAATCATAAATCAATCATATTCTAGCTGGGTGTAGTGAAATATGCCTGTAATCCCAGTGAATCTGGAGGCTGAGACAAATTCAAGGCCAGCAATTTTGTGACACTTTGTCTCACAATAAAAAGTAGAATGTAGGCTGGGAATGTAGCTCAGTCGGTAGAGTGCATGAAAGGATTTGCCATTGAGAAGGCCCTGGGTTCAATCCTCAGCACCACAAAAAAAGGAAGACACAAAAGTAGAAATGGACTGAGGATGTGGCTTCAGTGCCCCTGGGTTTAATACCCAGTACCCTGCCCCCAAAATCATATTTTTGTTATGTAGAGATAGTTACAGTTACCGTTTTCTATAGTTTTTTCTCATCCTCATTGAATGTATACTTAAAAAATATAATTGCAATCATACTATATTATGCATCACAATCTTTAAATCCCCCCTCAGATTGCCCATGTTTGTTTACTCCATTAGGATCTCTTCCTAGCTCAACTCTTTCACAGTCTACAATATTAATTTCACTTATAAATATATATCAATAATTTACCCACATTTCTATGTGATCTCCATCTTTAAGATGGAATTTAGCATTTACTCTTTCATTCATCAAATATTTATTAATGTTTATTATATGTCAGACTTTTTTTTTGCATAATTGTTTATTTTGAAGTAGCAAGACCCCAAAGTGTTTCAAGCACTTATAAATGAATTTGCACCTAGATTTAAAGATAAAACAACTGACAATGGCAGTTTAGATATTTTAGTCTAGAAGTTGTGAGTTGAAGGGAAACTATAAAGGAAAAAGTTATTTGTATGGCCCACACAGGTTTTCCACTAATAGCTTGTGGAAAAAAGTTATTTTTTTATGTGTTGACTGTAGGTGTTTTCTATAGTTAACCTATGAGGGGAAAAGTTTATGTGAAGTGAAAACATTAGCTGGTTTAGTGCTATTAGCCTTGAAAGAAGAGTGATCCATAAAAATACAGGAAGTATGCAACTTAGCTATATAAGTTGAAATATTAAGTTAATAAAACCATATCCCATTTCAGAAAAATTCTACTCCAGGTCCTACTTTGTGTGTGTGTGTGTGTGTGTGTGTGTGAGACTGAGCCCAGGGGCATTTAACCACTGAGCCACATCCCCAGTCCTTTTTACTTTTTATTTTGAGACAAGATTCTCACTAAGTTACTTAGGTCTAGATCCTACTTTTAAGAGTTGGGAGACAGCTGGAAAAGCCCTCACATATTTTATTAATGACTAGCTGAACCAGCAGCAGGTCACTAGCAGCTTAACGGTCATGGCTGCTTTTTCTGACATTAACCATGAAATGGCAATGTACCCAGATGATTTTTCTTTCTTAAAAAAAATTAAAGAGTATGCCATGGCTGTGTTGGGTAATATATATTCTACATTGTTCTCCTGCTAAGAATACCTCTAGAAAAAGTTTTTTTAAAAAATATTTTTTTAGTTGTAGATGGACACAATACCTTTATTTATTTGTTTTTTATGTGGTGCTGAGGATCGAACCCAGTACCTTACGCATGCGAGGCAAGCGCTCTACCGCTGAGCTACAATCCCAGCCCTAGAAAAAGTGTTTTTTTAATTTGAGTGGAATTGTGTGATATATCAGTAGAGTAGATGTAAAGGAAAAAACAGTAGTGAAAACCCATAAACCTTGTAATCGTAGAGGTCTCATTTCTCTATGGCAAATCCTTTGATAATCACAAATTTTCAAGCCTTTTTCAGACATTTCTTTGATATTTCTACTAGGATGAAATTTCAGCAACTTGATCTAAGCACACTAAGCTGAGTCAGAAGATTCAGTTTCTAAACCAAGTTCTAGAAATTACTTCTGAATGACCTTGGACAAACTGTCTGTAAATAGGCATAATAACCTACCTACTTTACAGAGTAATTGTGAGGGTCTTCGTATGTCAACTGTTATTTACCTTTTTCCAGAAAAGTGAAAGTGGCTTACAAGAAATGCATC
>PVHX01018798.1:25809-36137 GCA_004024805.1 Geosciurus inauris
GCTCACGCTTGTAATCCCAGCACTTAGGGAGGCTGAGACAGGAGAATCGTGAGTTCAAAGCCAGCCTCAGCAATGGTGAGGCACTAAGCAACTCAGTGAGACCCTGTCTCTACATAAAACACAAAATAGGGCTGGGGGTGTGGCTCAGTGGTCGAGTGCCCCTGAGTTCAATCCCCAGTACAAAAAAAAAAAAAAAAAAAGAAATGCATCTAGGATGAAATAAATTTTTTAAATGTAAGCAAAGAAAACAGAACTAGAGAATTGATAGTGGAAGGAAAGATAAGTAAGAAAGTGGGGTTAAAACATAAAAGAAACATGCCATAACATCTTGTGCATTAGCTAAAATGATGTAAAATATTCAGCCATTTCTAGCAGCTTAAAAGTGCTTTGGAATCTGAAATAGGATACATAAACATAAGGCATTGTTATTAAGTTTAATAACTTATGTTGGTGGTCCTTCCAGGTCTGCTATATTGATATTTGATGGGTATTTATATTCCTGAAATCTGGTTCTATAGTTCACCAAGATTTTTGGTTTTCTTCATTTGTTCCGGTATATGATGCTCTTCAGGAACAGTATGAACTGGTCTACAATGCTGTATTGGAACTATTTAAGAGACACCTGGATGTTATTGGAGAAAAACACTCTGGGAGAGAGGTAAAGTTTAAGTTAGATACTTTGTCATTCTTTTTTCCATTCTCAGGTTAGTTGTAGGATTTATCTGTTTATACTCAACGAGAGCATCAGGTGTGCATTGGGCTGCACTAAAAATCTCCCATGGAGGACAAATTAATTTGAGGTGGCACAACTTAGAAAATTAATCTTGGGGCTGGAATTGTGGCTCAGCGGTAGAGCGCTTGCCTTGCACGCGTGAGGCCCTGGGTTTGATCCTCAGCACCACATACAAAGCAGTAAAATAAAGACATTATTGTGTTCATCTACAACTACAAAAATATCTTTAAAAAAAAATCTTTTGGTTAACTTATTATTTACAGTTCTCAGCTAAAGTTAGAAAACTTACTCAGGGCAAACATATATTCTGATCCTATGTTTTAGACAGTTGTCAACAAATTAGAAGTAAAAGTGACAAATACAAAATGAAGTCATGGTTGAGTGATTTTTCAGGTTATACTAGCCTTATTTTGTTTGTAGATTCCCATCAAAAAAAATTTTTTTTTTGGTACCAGGGATTGAACTCAGGGGTACTTGACCACTGACCTACATCCCCAGCCCTATTTTGTGTTTTATGTAGAGACAGGGTCTCACTGAGTTGCTTAGCGCCTCGCCGTTGCTGAGGCTGCCTTTGAACTCGCGATTCTCCTGTCTTAGCCTCCCAAAGTGCTGGGTCTCATCAAAATTTTTAAGTTTAAAAAATTGTTAAATAAAAATTGCGTGCAATTTTTAAATTAAAAATGTGTACAATATGATGTTTTGATACATGTATACATTGTGGAATGACTAACTCAAGCTAATTAACATACCCATTACCTCACAGACCTATCATGTTTTGTGGTGAGGACATTTAAAATCTGTTCTCTTAGCAATTTTTAAATATGCCACATGTTGCAATTAACTATAGTCACCATCTTGTATGGCAGATCTCTTGAATTTATTCCTCTTCTCTAACTGAAATTTTGTATCCTTTGACCAGCATCCCTACAAAAACTACTTCCCCAGTCTTGGGTAATCACCATTGCGCTGTCTACTTCTGTGAGTTTGACTTTTAGACTCCACATATAAGTGAGATCATGCAGTATTTGTGTCTTTGTCACAAATGACACAATTTCCTTCTTTTTCAGACAAAATAGTTTTCCATTGTGCACATCAGCATCTTTTCTTTATCTCTTCATCCATTGATGGACATTTAGGATGAATTCATATCTTGGCTATTGTAAATAATGCTGCAAAAAAAGTAAGGAGTGTGAACATCTCTGTAGTATACTAATTTTAATTCCTTTAGACAAATTCAGATCATATGATAGTTCTATTTTTAACTTTTTGAGGAATTTCCGTATTGTTTTCTATAATAGATAAACTAATTCACATTCCCACCAACCCTGTATAAGTGTTCCCTTTTCTCCATATCCTTGCCAACACTTCTCTCATCTTTCCTCCTGCCCTGGGTACTAGGGATTGAACCCAGGGCCTTGTGCATATACTACTGAACTACACCCCAGTTTTATCTTTCTGATAATAGCATCCTAATAAGAAGATACCTCACTGCGATTTTAATTTGCAAGTTGAACATTTTTCACATACCTGTTGGCCATTTGAATGTTTTTTTGAGAATCATCTTTTCAGGTCTTTTACACATTTTTAAATCAAGTTGTTTTCTTGTTATTGAGTTGTATGAATTTCTTGTGTATTTTGTATATTAACCCTTTATCAGATTTATGGTTTACAAACATTTCCTTCCATTCCATATAGGTTGTCTCTTTATTTTGTTGATTGATTCCTTAAATAATTAGATTTTGAGAATATTTTAAAATGTACAAAGGATTTTTTAGCTGAAGTTCTAAGATATAAAAACTATTACAATTTGGCCAAATACCAATTGACAATATTTTAAAATATTTTTTAGTTGTCAATGGACCTTTATTTATTATTATTATTATTGTTATTATTATACCTTTATTTATTTACGTGTGGTGCTGAGAATTGAACCCAGTGCCTCACACATGCTAGGCAAGTGCTCTACCACTGAGTCACAACCCCAGCCCCCAATTTAAGCAAAAATATAATATTGTCTGATGTGGTTTAAAATGTATTAGGAGAAATACTTAAGATGATTATATTATAGTAGAAAGAAGGGTAGAGGAGGTAAGATTTCTGTACTTGAACTGGTACAGGGATAACACCACTAGACTGATTTTTTAAAAAATATTTTTCTTAGTTGTAGATGGACACAATATCTTTATTTTATTTATTTATTTTTATGTGGTGCTGAGGATCGAACCCAGTGCCTCACTCATGCTAGGCAAGCGCTCTACGGCTGAGCCACAATCCCAGCCCCACCAGAAGACTGATTCTGTATCTGTATCTATATATACAAACATGCTTACATATAACATTGCATATTATATATAAAAAATAAATAATACATGTAATATAATATATGAAATATCTAGAGTCACCACTAAAAACTCAGGGTCGAGTAACTCTGAGTTCAACACTAAATAATATAGCCACTAAACAGGCTATATAAAAAGATATAGGCTGGGGGTATAGCTCAGTGATAGAGTGCTTACCTAGCATATGGAAGACCGTGGGTTCAATCACAGAAAATCAGCAAGAATATACAAATCAGCTGGGCGTGGTGGTGCACACCTGTAATCCCAGCACTTAGAGAGGCTGAGACAGGAGAATTGTGAGTTCAAAGCCAGCTTCAGCAATGGTGAGACGCTAAGCAACTCAGTGAGATCCTGTCTTTACATAAAACACAAAATAGAGCTGGGAATGTGCTCAGTGGTCAAGTGCCCCTGAATTCAATCTCCAGTATCAAAGAAAAAAGAAAAAAAAGAAAAGAAACTAATATTCTACTTTCTTTTTTGGAGTGTGTGTCAGGAATTGTACCCAGGGGTGCTTTACCACTGAGCTACATCCCCTTTTTTATTTTGAGACAGGGTCTTACTAAGTTGCTTATAGTCTCAATAAGTTGCTGAGGCTGGCCTTGAAATTGTGTACACCTGCCTCAGCTTCCTGAGCCACTGGGATTATAGGCATGCCCCACCATACCTGGCTAACATTCTACTTTCTATGTCTATGAATTCAACTACTTTAGGTATCTCAAAGGAATGAACTTTATCCTTTTGTGTCTGGCTTATTTCACGTGGCCTAATGTTCTTAAGGTTATCCATGTTGTAGCATGTGTCAGAATTTCTTTTCCTCATTAAGATTGAACAATATTGCACTGTTTACCACATTTTATTTATCTATTCATCCATTGATGGACAGCTGAGTTGCTTCCACATTTTGGCTATTATGATTAATGCTGCTATAAACATGAGTGTACAAATATCTCATGTCCCTGCTTTTAATTCTCAGAAGTGGAATTTTTGGATCATATGGTAATTTTATGTTTAGCTTTTGGGGAACTACCATACTGTTCTTCACAGAAGTTGCACCATTTACATTTCCTCTAGCAGTACACAAACTTTATGCTTACTCTATATCCTTGCCAATACTTGGTATTTTCTTTTCTTTCTGTATTTTTAAAATTGGTGCAATATAGTTATACATAAAAGTAGAATTCATTGCTATATGTTTATACATGCATGTGACATAGTTTGGTTAATTTCATTCTGCTGTTCTTTCCCTTTCCCATCCCTCCTCCTTCCCCCTTGTTCTCCTTCCTCTACCCCACTATTCTTGCTTCTGTTTTCATGAGACCCCACCCACCTTTTAAACATTTTCTTATTTCTCTCTAGCTTTCAAGAGAAAACATTTCACCTTTGATTTTCTGTGTCTGGCTTATGTCATTTAATGTTCTCTAGTTCCATCCGTTTACTGGCAAATGACACAATTCCATTCTTCTTTATGGCTAAGTAAAACTCCATTGTGTATATGTACCACATTTTCTTTATCTAATTGTCTACTGAGGGACACTTAGGCTGGTCACATAATGTGGGTATTGTGAATTGTGCTCCTATAAACATTGGTATGCAGGTATCACTATAGAATGCTGATTTTAGTTCTTTTGGATAAATACCAAGGAGGAGGACAGCTGGGTTATATGGTGGGCCCATTCCTAGTCATTTGAGGAACCTCTATGCTGCTTTACAAAGTGGTTATACCAACACTTGATATTTTCTGTTCTTTTTTTTTTCTCCTTCTTTAGTATGATAGCCATCCTAATGGATGTGAAGTAGTATCTTACTATGTTTTGATTTGCATTTTCCTAATGATTAGTGGTATTAAGCATCTTTTGTGTGCTTATTGTACATTTGTATATCTTCTTGGTAATTCATATGAAATACATTGATTCTTTCCTTTTTAGTACTGGAGATTGAACCCAGGGCCTTACAAGGAGGGCTAGACAAGCACTCCACTACTAAATTGCATCCCCTACTGTATATCTTCTTGAAAAAATATCTCTTCAAAAAAAAAAAAATCCCAAGCCAGGCGCGGTGGCGCAAACCTGTAATCCTAGCACTTTAGGAGGCTGAGACAGGAGAATCGTGAGTTCAAAGCCAGCCTCAGCAACAGCAAGGCACTAAGCAACTCAGTGAGAACCTGTCTCTACATAAAACACAAAATAGGGCTGGGGATGTGGCTCAGTGGTCGAGTGCCCCTGAGTTCAATCTCTAGTACCAAAAAAAAAAAAAAAAAATCCCTTTAAGTCTTTTTACCCATTTTTGAATTGGGTTTTTATTTTGTTATTGTTGTTGACTTTTTAGAGTACTCTATTCTGGCTATTAATCCTTAATCATATATTTGATTTACAAATACTGTTTCCCATTCTGTGGGTTGCCTTTTTACTCTGTTGTGTGCCCCTCTTACCCAACCATTTTTCTTTTTTCTTTTCTTTTTTTTTTAATGTGATACTGAGGATTGAAGTGAGTGGTGTTCTACCACTGAGCTACATCCCCAGCCCCTTTTATTTTTTGAGACAAGGTCTCACTAAGTTGCTGGAGCTGGCCTTGAGCTTGTGATCCTCTTGCCTCAATCTCCTAAGTAGCAGAGATTACAGGCATCCACCACTGCACTCAGCTTTATTGTGCCTTGAAGCTAAATTTGCCTATTTTTCTTTTGTTGCTGTGCCTTTGGTGTCACATACAAGAAATCATGGTCAAATCCAATGTGAAAAAGATTCCACCATGTTTTCTTTTCAGTTTTATTGTTTTAGCTCTTACGAATGTACATGCCATACATAATTGTCTTTGATAAAGTTCAAGTTAATTTTTGGATATGCTTTTGTATATGCTGAAGGTACCTCATTCTTTTGGACATTCAGTTTTTCTAGAACCATTTATTGAAAAAACATATTGTTCATTGAATTATCTCGGCACCTTTGTTGAAAATCATTTGCCCACATAAGTAAGGGTTTATTTCTAGGCTCTGTGTTCTATTACATTGGTTTGTAGTCCATCCTACAACAATACCGCAATGTTTTGTTTTGTTTTGTTTTTTTTTAAAGAGATGGAGTCCTGCCATGTTGCTCAGTTTGGCCTGTAATCCTTCTGCCTCAGCCCCACACCCCCGTATAGGCATGCACTACCATGCCTGGGCCCACAGTGGTTTTTTTGTAGCTGTAGATGGACAAAATACCTTTATTTGTTTATTTTTGTGTGGTGCTGAGGATGGAACCCAGTGCCTTATACATGCTAGGCAAGTGCTCTGCCACTGAGCCATAGTCCCAGCCCTACAGTGTTTTAATTACTATAGATTTGTAGCAAATTCTGAATTCAGAAAATGTGAGTCCTTAGACTTTGCCACTGGGCTTTTGATAAGCATTGCAATGACCCTATAGATTACTTTAGGTAGTATTGTTACTTTCAGAGTGTTAAGGCTTCTCCTCTATGATCATGGAGTATCTATTTATGTCTTATTTAATTTCATTCAGCAATGCATTGTAGTTTTCAGTGTACAAGTTTTTTGCCTCTTTGGTTAAATTTACACCTAAGTATTTTATTTTATGTCATTATATATAGAATTATTTTATTAATCTTCTTTTCATATAGTTCATTGCTAGTATATATAGAAATGTAACATTGATATTATATCCTGACAACTTTACTGAATTTATTAGCTCTAGCAGGTTTTTAAAAAAAAATTTTTATTTGTTCTACTTAGTTATATATGACAATAGAATGTATTTTGACACATCATACATAAATGGAGCATAACTTCTCATTTGTCTGGTTGTACATGATGTAGAGTTACACAGATCATGTGATCATATATACCTATAGGGTAATAATGTCTGATTCATTCTACCTTCACTCCCCTCATCTAGTCCAAAATACCTCTATTCTCTCCTTCACTCCACAGCAGGTTTTTAGAGTAATCCTCCTAACAGAAGACCATGTCTGAAAATAAAGATAATTTTACTTCCTCTTTTCCAATTTGGATGCCTTTCATTTGTTTTTCTTTCCTAATTGCTTAGGTTAGAACTTTAGAACTATACAACTTCAATACTATGTTGAATATAGGTGGCAAAAATTGGCACCCTTGTCTTGTTTTTGATCTAGGGGTAAATGCATTGTAGTTTTCAAGTTTTCCATCATTGAATATGTTGTTAGCCATGGGTTTTCATATATGGTATTAACAGTGTTGAGAAAGTTTTCTCTTTTTTACCCCTTTGATCCCCTTTTTGATCTCTCTGGGGATCAAACCCAGAGCCTCATACATGGTAGGCACACACTCTACAACTACTCTGAGCTACATCTCAAGTCCAGATAGTTTTCTTATATTCTTGGTTTGATAAGTAGTTTTGTCTTAGACTTTTCTGCATCAATTGAGATGATCATATGGGTTTTTTCCTTAATCTTACTATTGTGGTGAACAGTTTTGCATGTTGAACTATCCTTGCTTTGAGAATAAATCCCACTTGGTTATGGTGTATAATCCTTAAAATGTGCAGCTGAGTTGAGTTTCCTAATATTTTGTTTAGAACTTTAACATCAATATTAATAAAGGATACTAGTCTGTATTTTTTCCCATACTGGGAATTGCACTGAGCTTTCCCTAACTCTTTTTAGTTTAAGACAAGGTTCTGCTAAACTGCTGACACTGCCTCAGCCTCTTGAGTCGCTGGAATTACAGGCATATGCCACTGTACCTGGCTTGTAATTTTCTTTTTCTTGTAGTATCTTTGGCTTTGGTAACAGGGTAATGCCAAGTTCATAGAATGAGTTAGGACATGGCCCTTCCTATTCAATTTTTGAAAGAATTAGTGGAGGATTGATGTTAATTAAAAAAAAAATGGTAGAGTCTTCCGCTACTAGGTTTTTTTGTTGTTGTTGTTGGGAGGTTTTTGATTACTGATGTTATGCCCAGATCATGGAGTCCCCAAAGACCACCAGGGAGACCGAGGCATGTATGTAAAAGCAAAGAGCCTTCATTCGGGTTTAAGCTTGGTCTCTTAGACTTCACCGATGCAGCAGTCCATGCAGAGAGCCCCGAACAATGGCTGAGCAGGTTTTTATAGGGGGAGGGGACAGGTGGTGGCAGTGGACATGACTTTGCATCGCATCATTACACAAGCACCAATTGCAATCGTACAGCACCTATGGTGACAATATTGACCATTCAGAATCTGGGGGGTGTTCATTATATTTGGCAGGATCCAGTCGTGACCTTAGAGAATCTTTTGAAAATGACCAACTACAGGTGAGTTTAAAGGGCCCATGTGGGGTTTGGGCAAGTGGTGAGTGATTGGCTAGTTTGTACAAAGTAATTATCTATAGTCTCTTAGTCCCTGACTCAGACCTCAGGAATACCAGGTGTATAATTTTTTAAAAAATATTTATTTATTTTTTTAGTTGTAGGTGGACAGAATATCTTTATTTTATTTTTATGTGGTGCTGAGGATCGAACCCAGTGCCTCACGCATGCTAGGCGAGCATGCTACCACTGCGCCATAACCACAGCCCCCCAGGTGTATAATTTTTAACCTCTTTCGATTGGCTGCTCTGAGGGTGGTCGAAAGTGGCTTTAGCCTTGAGCAATGTGTTTTCCTGGGATCTAAACTCAGGCCTACTAGTCTTTCTGGAGGGTCTGAAGCCTGTCATGGAGTTTATTTTCAACTGATTCATTCTGCTTACTAGTTGTAGGTCTATTCAGATTTTCCATTTCTTCTTTAGTTTTGGCAGATTGGGTGTCTCTAGGAATTTGTCCATTTTTATCTAGGTTATCCAATGTGTTGGTATATAACTGTTTATCACATTCTCTTATGATTATTTTTATTTCTGTAAAAGTGGTAGTAATGTCCACATTTTCATCTCCAACCTTTAATAATTTGAGTCTTTTTTTTTTTCCTCTTAGCCAATCAAGCTAAAAGTTTGCCAATTTGGTTGATCTTTTCAAAGAACAAACTTTTAGATTTGTTCTCTGTCTTTTCGTAGTCTTCATTTCATTTATCTCCTCTCTTATCTTTACTATTTCCTACTTTCTGCTAGCTTTGGGTTTGACTGATCTTCTTTTTCTAGTTCAGAAAGTATAAAAGTTAGACTATTGATTCAGGATCTTTCTGTTTTAACGTATGCAGTTACAGCTGTAAATTTTCCTTTTTACACTGCTTTCACTGTTTCTCATAAGTTTTATTGTCTTTTTGTTCTCATTTTTCTCAGGTATTTTCTAATTTCCTTTGTGATTTCTTGTTTAATCCATTGGTTGAGAGTGTGTTGTTTAATATGTGAATTTTCAGGTTTTCCTTGTGATATTTCCAATTGTGTTTCATTTCATTGTGATTAAGAAAGGCATGTTGTATGATTGTAATCTTTTAAAATGTATTGAAATTTGTTTTATGGTCTAGCATATAGTCCATCCAGGAGAATGTTCTGTGTACTTGAGAAGAATATGTATTCTGCTGCTATTGGGTGGAGTGTTCTATATATGCCTGTTAGGTCTCTTTAGCTTATGGTGTTTTTCAAGTCCTCTACTTCCTTACTGATCTTTAGTCTGGTTTCTCTATCCATTATTAAAAGTGAGTATGAAAGTCTCTGTGTTAGTTTGCTAGGGCTGGTGTAACAAGTATTACAAACAGGGGCTTGGATTGTGGCTCAGTGGTAGAGCGCCTGCCTTGCATGTGTGAGGCACTGGGTCCTGTCCATCTATAACTAAAAAAATATTTTAAAAAAGTATTACAGGGCTGGGATTGTAGCTCAGCGGTACAGTGCTTGCCTTGCATGCATGAGGCCCTGGGTTCGATCCTCAGCACCACATACAAAGCAATAAAATAAAAACATTGTGTCCATCTACAACTAAAAAACAAAATATTTAAAAAAAAAAAAAAAAAAAAAAAAAAAAAAAAAAAAAAAAAAAGTACTACAAACAGGAAGCACTTAAAACAACAGAAATTTATTTTCTCATGGTTTTGGAGACTAGAAGTCTGAAATCTAGGTGTAATCAGAATCAGGCTCTAATAGCTCTAGGGGAAGAATCTTTCTTGCATTTTCTTTGTTTCCTGTTTGTTGGCAATCCTTTGCATCCGTTGGCTTTTAGATATAATACTCTAATCTCTGCCTCTATCAGACTTCATCTTAACTAATTATAATTTGTTTAGACCTTATTTCCAAATAAGATCATGTTCACAGATATCAAGGGTTAGATTTCAACATACCTTTTGAGGTGACACAAACCCATAGCAGGTGGGGTTTTTTTGTTT